>VDFB02330412.1:0-115972 GCA_007258455.2 Sequoia sempervirens | reverse complement strand
TTGATTCAAACATAAAAATACACTATTGGATGGACAAAAGCATAACTTTTAATACAAGAAATCATGACTTGTGCAATTTTCAATCAAGTAAAAAATTTCTATTTTTTCATTGTTATTATATTACCTTCAATGTCATGTAAGGAAAAGATGAATATAAAAGAATATAAAGTTTTTAATTGTGAGGCTAAGAGCTTATGGAACACTAGACCCAATTACTTTAGCTTTTTAAATTGTTAATTTGTACTATTAATTTTGGCTTGAATGCCACTATATGCTTCACACTCTAGAATAAAATATTTATCTATCTCACCTACCTTAGGTGTACAAAAGACACATACTCTCTCCTCCCCTTCTCCCTTTGACCTCTTCTATCTACAAGTTTCATGCCAAATATGGTGTGAGTTAGTCCCCACTCACGCTATGAGTATATTTGTTCTCCAATGGATTTTTTCCCCCTATTTAGGTCTTTTGTTTATGATCATTTGTGAGTTTAAGTTCATCAAGATGTTATTTCCCTTCTCCCTAAGACCCTTTCCCACATAAACATGCAAAAATTTGTTCATAAAAAATGTCTTTATTTCTTTGTTATTATTTGGATATTCATTCAAGTTGACATTCCATTGATTATCCACTTGAATGCAAACCTCCATGCCCAACTTTTCCACCCCACAATTGACCACCAGATCCACCATGCTATCTCTGTCCTCTTAATAAGATGGTATGAGATCACAAATTTGCAATTTAAACATGACTATTATAATCATTACACTACTACATTTTTATTGCTTCAATAATTAAAATTGTATTACTTACCACCTGAGATTTCTTGCATCCATTTTTGTTACCAATCCTCAAGATTAAGCATTAAATTAACTACAAAATAATTAAAGTTATTTAGCAAATATGGCCTAGTTTAATTCATGTATCAGACATAATACACCCTTTTTAAGAGTACATATCCTAAATCTGAATTCAACTATACATTATTTTTGGAAATGTTTAAAAGTGTGTAAAATGAGATTTCGAGTCCCAACCAAGTTGAGTCGCTTCTTGGGTTTATGGGACCCTCTTTCTAAGAACAAGTTAACTTTCCACTTTTCCCTTATTGTTTTCAAGTTTCTACAACTTGGTTTTAATCTCATAACTGAACTCCAGAGAGCAAACCTACACCCTGGGTACGCTAAATCTTATGAATTATTTGAGTGCAATGATAACAATTCAAATCAAAGATATTAATTTCAGATTGTTGTACACTGAATTTGAAAAGGTGACAATTTCTGTATTGAAAAATAGAATGTCTTCTAATTCATGCCTCTCAGCTATAGAAATCGATGGCGTAATTGCAGCGATTCAACAGCTCCGAAAAATCAGCTGGACCATACCTCAATTCATTAAAAAAAAAATGAGTCATATCATTAAAACTACAAACTACTTTGCAGATGCTGAACATAATAAATACCATCCAAATGCAATAAATAAAACTAATGGCAGAAAAAGGATTAATTGAAAGTCAAAAAATTGAATTTCATTCAAGACTTTATAGTATACAGGCAGTAATACAGCCATTAACCGGCTCGGATGGTTAGTTATTCACTTGCCAGTTCTCACAATGAGTGAGAACAAGAGTGCACCAGCATCAAGAGAAACGTCCTATTTTCAGCAGATAACCGACAGAAAAATCATATTTTTCATGTACGTGCCAAACTTGTACAGGCAGGTTCATCCTATGTTCAGAATAATACAGACCAAGTTCTTCATGACCCTTCTTAATTGCTGAAATATTTGTATTATCAAAACAATGAATACACATCTCCTTGACCTGCCATAATTACATATCTCACAAAGAATGAAAACAATTAAAAATGCTCCTGATTTTACACCACTTGTACATCCGCCCTAGGCTACAAACCCAGGAGAATTTAGCCATCTTACAGTGGGCAAAAAGGGAGCTCTCATAAGTTGCACCTGTCATAGCCAGTATACCAAGATGGTTCACCCACTCTTAAATAATCAGTATCCTCATATGCATGGGGAAATGGCCCATAATCTCCTATCCGTTCAGGTTTGCTCATGGTTTGCTCTTCCTTTGCAGCAGCTTCTGCGTCAAGAATGGACTCATCAGCTGGTGGAAATTCAAACTTGACCCGACCAGCCACCTGGCACATTGGACAGACACTGGATTTCAGAAGACGACTCTCCATAAGACGCTGATTGAGGGTGGCCATTTCAGTGGCATGTTTTCGGTTCAATTTGTCCATTTCTCTGCGCATAATTTCAGCATTTTGTGCAGCAATAGCTGCAGAATCCTGCAGCACAGAATCGACATTGGCATGTTAACAACAATGCTACATAAAAAAATCTCCAATCCAAGACAAGGTAGATATGAGTGGTGTTTGAAGAAACTCACTTGAGCTATAGAAACAGCTTCCTCTGCCTCTTTCAGTCTTACAAGTAACTCTCCTGCAGCTTGAACAGCTTCAGCAGTGTCCCTCAATTGGTCTTGGAGCACCTTTATTTCTTCTTTCATCCTTTTCTTCTCTCGATCTCTTTCAAGTTTCAAAGCTACAAGCTCTGCAGCCTGGGCTTCAATGAAACGCAATTGAGAACCCTTAACTCCAACCTTCGCAGCTGCTTGTTTGACATTAGATACACCTTCTTTAATTTTCCTATGCCTCGCAAGCAAAGCAATGTGCTTCTCCTGCAGGTCAGCATACTGATCTAGGAGGCGTGCATGTCCTTCCATTGCCATCCGCAGGGCTTCCTTCAACTCTTCAGCGCATCTTTGTTCGCATTCTACTTCCTGCTTCCTTTTCTCTGCCAACCTTCTATATGAATCAAGATCTGCTCTTAACTCTTCAGCCAAAGATATCCACTCACTTTCTCTCTCGACCCACTGCTGCCTTTCTTCTTCCCATTTCTCATCATGTAAAGTATGATCAAGCTCCACAGTTGTAGAGTTAGCAGCATCAATAGGAACCTCATCAGCAGTTTGAGTAGGAATATTATGACTAGGAGTCTCAGGGATTCTGCAAAGAGCAAGAGAATGATCTGATTCAGATAGCTCAGTCCTCCTCTGCATTGAGAGCCGCTGTTTCCTAGTAGGCATTGAAGAAGAACCAGGATCCAAGTATGACAGCAATTGGTTTCTAAGGTGTTGAATCTCTTCAAGAAGTGCATCTCTTTCACCTAGTTCATAAAAGTTACGATACTTCTCAAGCTCCTCCATCAAACGCTTCTGTTCAATGGTCGCCCGCGTCACCTCAGGATGATTCTCAAATTTATCCTTCAACAGCTGGATATGTCCCCACAGACAACATGGTTTCAATCTTTGAATAGTTGGTAAGAAAATTAAGGTCACAAAATATAGAGAAGAAATAAACCTTGTATTCATCCATTAATGACAAAAATTCTTCATTCATGAAGTCCTCTTCTGGAATAACACCGTCCACAAGGCCCTCAAGGCGAATGATTTTGTCCTCTCGGCTTTGCTGTATTATCGAATTGCATTCTCTTTCATGTTTGTACTGTCGAACCTGCACAATATTTATTCTCAGAACAAACACTTTTAAACCAGAGTAGAATCATTGTAGCAACATTTTTCTGCTTTCCTCAAAAATTCAAACAAACAATATCTTACCAAGCGATTAAGTTGCTCAATCTCAGCTGCCTGCTTGTTGCAGGTCTCTTCCAGCGCCATTTCTCTCCTTATAGCCCCTGCCAAAACTCCCTTGACTGCCTGATTTGCCAAGACCAAAAACAAACATCATCAGACCACAAATTGGAGTAATAGAAAAAATCAATTAAATGGTATATTGAATTTGATCTTGGTTAAGAACTTAAAAGCAGATCATACTTGACTAAGATGAAGTTTGGATCCCTCTGGAGTTTTAGGCTCATCAATGGCAATTAACTGCCACTTGGATTTATCCTGCATGCTTTCTCCCACGGGAGTTTGCTGAGTAGTGTCCGATTTATTGCAAGCACAAAGAAGCTCAGCAATCGGGGAAGTTGATGCAGTGCTCTTTTCTGCAGATGTCTGAACCCCTACATCAACTTTATCAACTGTGTTGAACAATTTTGGATCCAATGTTTTAAACGAGAATCTCACAGAAGATTTCCTTAAAGCTGAGTTTTACTGGTGATTATCAATAATTTGAAGGCCACGATGGAGGCTAGCAGCCAAGGACTCTGTAGGGGAACTCAGAATTCTACAGGGGGAGCTCAGAGTTCTATTGGACTGAATAGACGAGTGAATAGTATAACTTTTTCTTAGTTCAGAGCCTTGTTTAGAGTTTTCCCCCTGTACAGAAGGAGTTAAAGGTGACCACTGCATTGATTTATTTGGATTTCTCCTATTATCTTCAATTCGAGGTGACATACTTAAAGTAGGTGATAAATCACAAGGCAGGATGCTCAAAGAGGGGGATTGCTTGTGAAGTGATTTTCTTGTAGATTTGTTCATTAGAGTATCATGCATTGACTTAGAATGCCCTTTATTTGAACACAAAATTGGATCTTTGGCTGCTACTTGTTCATCTTTCTTGCCTACACAATAGATATCTGATAGTGCTGCATCTGATGGTGGTTCAACTTCAGAAGCTATTAAGTTAACATTACCAGATACGGAATTTCTCATCTGATAAGCCAACACTTCTTTAGTTGCCTCTTCACAAGACCTAGATTTAGCTTTATTGTTTTCTCTTGGTTCCTCAGTCTCCAGTTGAGTTGTCAGCTTTTCTCTACTACTTGAGTTCTGCAAGTTCTTCAAAGTTTCATCTAGAACTTTAGATTTGTTTCCTAGTTCACGATCCAATTTTTCCACGTCTTCATCTATCTCCATGTCTTCATCACTGTTAGCATCAGTTTGTTGTACTGGTGAGCAATTGAGACTCAACCTCAAGATATTAAAACTTCTACGAGCATTCCAACCTGTCGAGTATCCACCACAACTGCTAGTAACTGTGGTACTGTCATTTGACTGCATACGCACAAGCTCATCCTGTTCCACGAAAAAAAAGTAGTTTATAATTATTTTAAATATTGAAACACCAGACATTAACAAACACCACATATATGAAAATACCTTAAGCAAGCGTATTTGTTCACGCAAACAGTTTACATCATTCTCAGTTTCCTCGTTCACAACTGCTTGGTTTTGTATGGTTTTCGCTCTTTTAGCAAACCTTAATGTGCTTAAGGTTTCACTCCTGCAACTGTGAAGTCATGAAAAATGCGTTACTCTCTCCCTTTCTTTTTTTGTTTACCAAACCTTAATGTACTTTAAGTTTTACTCCTGCAACGGCAAAACCACAAAGAAATCTCTATGATAAAAGACCCCCTCCCATTTGGAACAATTTTGAGATGTCCTACCTGCTTGCTGGAGAGAGTGCACAAATCATGGCCAATTTGGCATTCCCTCCCAAAGATTCTTGCAGCAGAAACGTTAATCGTGAATCGCGATAAGGGATATGCCTCTGCTTTCCTTGAGAAATTTCAGCCAGAATATTGATCAAATTCCTGTGAGTTTGTCAACAATAGATTGCTGTTAGACCAAGTAAAACTGATTGAGCTACACGGGATTTAATTGTGAAGCTCAATAATTGGTCAAATATTTTTATCTGTGAATTTACTTAGCAACTCTAAACCTATTATCATCACATACCCTAGTTGTGAAAGAGATCGGTTAATGTTGCCAGCCTCCTTCAAGCGCTCTCCAGCTGCACCTGTGAGCTTTTGTCTCTCTGATCCAGCAAGGTCAACAAGGTTGATTATACTAGTCCTCAAACTGCTCAAGCCATCTGACATACTCTGCAAATATAAGTGACTTTGAGTGTCTTTGTATAGTAACACAGTCAGAGAAAAATAGATTAAGGTTCCATGTGGATACACAGAAATGTTCACACATATTTATGCAAGAATAGGTTGTAGTGTTTACCTTAGTAGAGAAACACAAATCAATAACGTACAATCAACACACTTATTCATGAAATTCAGCAATATTTTAAGTAAGATTTGGAAGAATTTTGAGACAAATGAAAGTGTTCCAGCTTCCAATTGTTAAAACTTGAGAATAGAACACAAGAATTGTTAAATTAATTTCCTATGTGAAAGAATGTTCTACCATTAAATCTTTCTGTGATTACAATTACACAAACAACAGAAAGTCTTACAAACAAATGGATTAAACACTGACTAATTGCATTACTTCATCATAATAGAGAAAAATCATTAAAGTTTACACTTTGAGGAAAGTATCTAGCATAACTTTTTAGATTTTTCAAATTCATGAGCCATCATAATAGAGAAAAATCATTAAAGTTTACGCTTTGAGGAAAGTATCTAGCATAACTTTTTAGATTTTTCAAATTCATGAGCCATCCTATATAATAAATATCATATTTCTAAACTGAAATCTCACTTTTTCTTGTTGCAGTAAAACCAACTGCAGTGGAATTGATTTCAGTGTAAAATCTCAAGTAAAACATCAACAATTCTAAGATACTTTCCTAAGTACAATATGTGTCATAATCAAATGCAGCCAACACCACTGGTTACATCTGGTCTTCTTCCCAAATTAAATTTATTTTTCACACATTTGAACTTTTCAAAATAAGTTATAGCTAACCACATAAGGGATACATTTTTTCATTGAGATGATCAATAATCAGCATTTAGTCATCTTCATAAAATAATTGCAATAAAAGTTGAAAAATAACCAACCTTGTGAGGAATTCAATTTAACATTGCAATACTCAACAATTAGCACTTCATCATTTTTCATAGAATAATTAATCACAATAAAAGCTGAAGTTGGTCTTGCCCAACAACATCACCTTACAACGTGATTCAAGCACACATGTAAACACACAGTGTGAGCGTGAACTTTCTGCATTAATGCTTGTAGCACCCACTCTCCTATTTGAAAGGCCCTGCAATACAATACAAATAGGTGAATAGCCAACATTAAGATGACCAAATGAAGAGCATTGAGAAATTCATAGCAAATAAAAGGAGATTTTTTCATTTGTGCATACTCGAAATAAGAGCTGGTTCACGTCATCTAAGCTTGCTACATATTCCTCTGTTAAGTTTTCCACATACACCCCACATTTTGTGTCTTCCCTTATCTGGAAGAGAAGCAACCAAAATTGAATAACATGGATTCCTTACTTTTAATTGTATGAGTCAGACTAAAAAATTGTGATAACCACAAACAACAAACTAGGCAAATAGTCTAAAAATTGAAAAAACAATAGATACAATATAACTACAAATGAAAACAGAAATTATTTTGTCACCTGAAGATTTCTTTGACTGGGCTCCAACAAGTCTGTAATTTGTTCATTATATATCTGTTACATACACTCCAGAATCAACACTCGAAATATTGCAAAATTACCAGCATACAGTTATGTCACAGGAAAGACCAAAATACATAGAGTATTATTAGTAGCACTACCAGCACACCATACACACTTTCCAAAATAAATGGATCTTTAAAAAGGAATGAGCAACAAATTGCTACTGGCAAAGCAGGTCATGAGCATACAAATGAAATCTAAATAATTTGTATTTCATTTGTATCCTGCCAGAAGAAAATGTATACGGATCAATATACTCAATTGGACTGTCAACTTATGTACCTCAAGGAGTGAACAACGACACCGATATTGTAGCTGCTTGTCCACATTTTTCTCTTCTTCCTGGTTTCCAAGAAACAAAGGATCAGTGAAAAAGGAAAAGAAAGCACAAACTCACCAACTTCAAGTGACTCCTCCGAATGCAATGGTATTTGTAATAAAGCCTACCTCCTGAATCTGTGCAAACAATTTCTCAAAAACACGGGGAGTAATGCCCCGGTGCCCACTATGAATTTTGTCTTCAATTGACATATTAGAGGGGTCCCACATGGTATAAGTTTTACCACTTCCAGTCTGTATCTCAAAAAAAAAATGTTAGCTGGAGATTAATCAGAGAAACTAATCTTGATTATAAATAAACATTAAAAGAAAACCAACCAGGGTTCAAAATGAAAGGAAAATTACCTGCCCATAAGCAAATATTGAACTGTTAAATCCTGCCAAGCAGTTCTGTACCAGGGGGACACCTACCATCTCGAAAATCTCTTCCTGGAGTCAAAACCAAGAAATTAGAAACAAAATAATGCTTGTTTTCTTCCATCGCATAGGATGGACTAGGCTACACAAAGGGTATATTTAATTTAACGAATGATAAAATGTTCCATTGAAAATGAAATCAAATTATTAGCCTCTAGGTAAAGAGGCCTTCAGTAAACATATTAAAAAACATTGCCTTGATGGTTGCATGTTATTTTTAATGGATGCATGTCAAATCATGATTTGAAGAGTTCTATCAGGGTTTCAATTTTCCTAGTATATCCTGGTACTTGAGTATCTATCATGTAGGCTATCTTACATTCTTGTATCCCTTGCATAATTTGGACCCCCTAATTCATTGCATGGTATTTTCATTCTCTATTTGGAATAGCTAATGTATTTGCATTCAGCAACCTATGTTGTCTTTTTGCTTGTATTATTGTATATATTGCAACATGCTTCACCCACCTAGATCTTAGCTCTAGTGCTCACTCATTTGCACCATAGGCAAATCATACACAGCATCAAACCTTTCTGTATACCATTCAATTATCTTACATGGTATCACAGCCATTGAGTAATCTGGGGCTTGTTCGTGTCCACTAAGGAACAAGGGTATCAATTCGTGATTTGCAGTGAGAAGGCTAGTCTTGGGGGCTTCCAAGCTCAAAACACATGGTGCCATTGTGTCTAGAGCACATCAAAACCCCAAGAACAATTATCCATTTATTGATTTTCATCATTAACTAAAAAAACAGCTAAAAAAGAGTTGGCCCTTGACAGGCACCTTGGGGCCATACAATACTGTTTTGATTTTGTTGATGCAATCTCAATGCATTCCACCCAGCATCATATTGCATGTACAAAGGTATAAATCCTTATAATGAAATCATAAGCAGCTTATCTAGTTTAAGATATTTTAAAGGTGTTGTATAAAGGAATTTTAGTTGGGTTTAAAGCAATACCACTATACCATTCACCTATCCTATGTACTTGGGGACCTTTACCAAGGGGGTGTGTGATTAGAAGCATGGGACCCAACAACCTTGTCAACTCCTATTATCAACTAGGAAGCCTTTGAAGGTCTCACCATGTATTGTTTGCACCCTTACAAAACCTTGGCACGGCCCCGTACAACACATAGGGGGGCTTTGTTTTTACTACCATGCCTATGTCATCCCCAACAACTTTAAAGGTTCCACTACCATTAATTTTCCACCAAGCCCTACCTTCCCATCAACCACTAGCTAACAAATAACCCACCCCCTTGTAAACCCACCATCACCAAATTTTAGCAATAATCTACCCATCCAAAAGGTAGTTTCATTTGTCTGCAAACAATATTTCCAAGTATTTGGCAGTTTTCATACTTTTACAAGTTGTTTTGACTCTCCTCAAATAATATTACATTGGTCAGGCAATCTCTCTTTAAGTGCCTCACTTAAACAATACCCTACACATGGAAAAAAATAAAATAATCCCACCTCTCTCACTTGCAGCCTACTTTTAATAGCACCTTTCTACAGCTTCAAACTCTTGGCAAATTTCTACACTCTTGGCAATTTGGTCAATCTTGTGATTTCATTCATTCTATATGCCTTGAGTGCATGAGCACCTTTTTTGGCTCCAATTTCAAAGTACAAGCAGCATTTGTTGGCATCATCTAAGTCTCTCAACAACTCCAGACACCCGAGCAGCTTGTACATGGGAGATCAAAAATTTGAGTCCACCACTCCATTGCATCCTCAATTTCAAACATGTAAGGTCACATTTCATTTTTTTGGGCTTGGGGTGTATATCAAGTAGGATACCACTTGTACACCATCCTATATGATATGCTTGGCAAGAAATTTATCTTTCATGACAAAGTGAATCTTTAGGAAAGGTAAATAGTAAAATTTAGCCGTTTGTGCCACTTTGGATATTACCTTTAATATATTATTTATAAAGTGAAGTGCCTCTAATCACATACATACTAAATCTAACATGGTGGACCCTTCTAAAATCAAACTTGGTATATGCAAAGGTAAAATCATTTTTTTAAATGCAATGTCTATCTGGCACCCATGGTGAATATGTGAGAGTAACCATATTAAAGGTAAAAACACCACTTTAGACAATTGTATTTATAGCTTTTAACTTTTCCTAAAGCAAGAATATTCTCGGGTTATGCCTTTGTTACTTCTTCAAGCACATTATACAAAAAGGAGTGTAACTTCTATCTCAAGTGTTAGTTTTTTTATTTTAGGCATTAAAAAATTTCATCATGAGCCCTACACGCTAATCTAAGTTGTGTTGTCTAATTTCACTCCAATTGCTTGCAAATCACAATTAACTCTCCTTGTTGCTCTTGATAGCAAACAAACTTTGTAATTACACTATTCTATAAAATGTCACACATTGTATATACAAGGGGTTTCTAATTAAGAATTTTGGGGGATTATTATTGTACACACACTATTTATTCTAGGAGGATTGCTTAATTAGTCTTTATTAGACTAATTGTCATAGTTCATCATGGGTTTTGTCAAATTCACTCATTTGTTGTCTTATTGCATAACTAGAACTATAAGTCTTGGAGAAAAGACATCCTAAAGCATTGGGCGTGGAAGGAACTCTTGCCCTATCTCTGTGGACTTGATCCAAAACCAAGTGGTTCTACAAGAAAAGCCAATTTAGTGTAAACATTGTGCCTATTTGTCTCAAAATTTATTATGCTTCTGATCATATTGAATATCCTCGTACTTGAATCAACATTTAGGAGTTTCTAGAGATCCTCCCATCTTGAGTAATGCCTTCTTGGACAATCTTGCACCTATGGATGTTCTTGATTCTTCTCCTCCTCCTACAGAAACTCTTGTTGATTCTTTAACTTCATTGACTCCTCTTGTAGATTCAAAGGCTTCATCTCCTTCATCTTAGAGTTGAAGATTCTCTTGCCCCTCCTATAATTGTTCATCCTTAAGCATTTGTTTTGCACAAAGATTCCACCTTCGCCTACTTTGATGGAGATCATGGCTTCTCCAAATGCCTCATCAAATTCTCTTCAATAGGTTCATATTTGTCTTCTTGATCACTAGGATGTCTACTTATCAAACAAGCATCACATATTTATAGAATCTCATAATCAAGATCTCAATGACACCATCAAAGACATTTGTCTTCTCTTTGATGAGAAGACCTACAAATTTCCATCTCCATCACTAGTGAGGGTTCATTTTTTCTCTCATGTTATTTCCACCTCTTCATGGTTCCATAGTGACACATCCTACAATTCCCAAGTTCACTGATTCCACATTATCACATATTATCACCATTTATACCTTTTACAAGACTACCAATTCTCATTGGATCAAATCCCATACCTCTATTGAGAGCCATTCATACATGGTGGTTGCACCTAAATCTTATAGGTACCTAGTTTGACTAATAAACAATTGTCACAATTCAGCATCAACTTAGAGTCATGTGAGCAGATTTTTGAGGTCTTCATCCTGACTCCTTCATTGATTTCACCTCTTGAGTGGGAATTCAGCAGATTGCAATTCATTGTTTCCCTCTTCCTAAAGGGATATGCATCCTTCACTACAAAGGTTTTAGAATATAAGGCTTACCTTTGTAATAATGTCACTATAGTGACTTAAATGGTTTGTTAGTATTCGTATTTTTAGTTTTTAGAATCTTGGACATGTGTCATGTTTATGTTTGATAGTTACTTCTCCCAAACTCTATATAAGGAGATGAACCTCATTGTAATTTGTGCTCCAATATATGATAGAATAATATTGTGTTCTACTTTTACAATAAAAGGGGCCTACTTCAGCACTCATTATGTGATTATCTATGTTGACATTCTCTCTATTCTCTATGGAGGCATTCGTATAATTAATGTATCCATAATTTTAGGACAACTATCTGATTTTGGGCAAGGGGAGAGTTTTCTTATGATTTTTTCCTTTTCTCGACTTTTTGAGAGAGCATTTTGTACATGGGTACAAAACATGGCTACAACCCATAATCATCTCTACAAGCCTAAGCTAAGCTTATGGGAGGTATTAGTGCATTAAATTATCTTATCAATTTATTATCCTAGAATTATTACGAATATTAGGACAAGCTTGCTTAAATAGGCTTCTACTCAAGTAGGCTTATAATTAGGTAGGTGTTGGAACCTTTTCAAGGAGGTAACCAATGGTTGTGTCCAATCAAGATTTGTCACTTGGATGTGATTGCTTCCAATCAAGACTTCTCACTTGGGTGTAGTTGTTTCCAATTAGGATTCCTCACTTGGTTGGTTTTTCCTGTAAATACATCTTCCTCACTTGAGTATCTATCATGCAAGCTATCTTGCACCCTTGTATCCCTTACATAACTAACATAGAAGAATGCCACAATCGAGTGACTTTTTGGGACTTGTCTACAAGGACAAGGTTGTCATTAATTTGAACCCCCTTTCATCAACAGTATCAGATAACATACACAACAAAATACAGAAGGAAACCACGGCAGATTTAACAAATGGTTCTTGGTCTTAACTCAAAGTTGTATCAGGAAAATATAAAAAGATCCATTCATACAACTATGAGGAAAGAATGGTCGTGAATGAGCAAGTTTGAAAGAAGGTAGACAAAAATAAGTAAAGAAAAAGTTGCTAAGATTACACACAATAAGAAATGACTAGAAAAAGCAAATTGAAATTTCATAGAACAATTATGGAAAGTCTTGCATGAACAAGAAAAATAAGCATGCATTGAAAAACAAGGAATAATTTACATGCAAGGAAAAACTACAATAAAGTATCAAAGGCAACCATGTCAATGACATGCAGTATAAAATGTAAAAGCAAACTTCATGCATGCTTTTACTTTAGATTGCTAGTTGAAGTCTGAGTTGGGTCCATTTCTAATTCTGGGCGTGTGTCTTCTTGCTTGACTTAAGTTCAATCCATCTTCCCTATTCAAAATTTAATGGTGTTGATATGTAATATGTAATTAGATCTGTCAGATCAATGTTTAATTCAAAAAATTTAAAATACTATTCTTAACATTGATGATTTGTCTAAAATCTCTTTTCACAGTTTTCATCTAGAAATTCTCATCTCAAATATTATGGCCTGAAGAAACTTGAAGTTTTTAATTATTTAACTCTTTCAAGGTTAAAGTAATTTTTTAAATGAATCACCTTCCTTTTTATTCAATCACTTTTTGGAGGGAAGGTTACTGGAAGCAGAAAGATACCATAGATCAAAAGGCACCCCGGAGGAGACAGATAGGGAATAGATAGTTGAAGCCAGTTTCAACAGCATGCATACATTACAATTATGATGATTAAACTCAGTGATTTAGCAATCAATTTGTTCTAAACTTCTAGCTAAAGAAGTTGATGATGGTGGGGGAATATCTTGTTAGGGTCCCTTTATTTTCATATTTGTTGTAGTAATTTCAGGAGGGCAAATCCAAACAAAAAGCAGATAATGGTGGATGTTAGCATTTGAAGCTGTAGTCAATTTCTGACAGTTATCAGAAACCCCATTGGTTGCATTATTAGAAGCAACTAAATAGAGGAGCTATATTGATCATATACATTTCAGAGTATAAATTTTGATCTCCCCAAGTTAGGTATGAATTCCAAGTGCAAACTTCCAAATTGTCTTATACCAGCTAGATTCTAGTACAGCATATCTTGATTGTAAGAGAAATCATTTGTAAAAATGACAATGCTGACTTGCTTCATTATTGGTTCTCCCTCCTGCAAATGTTAGCCAGCCTTGTCATCGTAATCTCTGCAAAGACAAGCTTTGCCCTTGCCTTGAGGCATAGTTTCATACTTTGTGCTGGAACTGACCTGCACTATGAGAAGAATCAAAACAGCTGGTATGAATGAGGGTAAAAGAGTCTTAGAAGATGAGTCACTGCAAATACTTCAGTGCAGATGTAGGTTTGTGAACCCTGTACAGCAACCACAGGCTAGGAGAAGATGGGGATTTCGGAACAAGTTGGCAATTCTAAGATTTTTAGGCCATAAACAAACAGAGAAATGATTTCATTAGCAGTCAAAAATAATTCCCAGGTGACAATAGATTAGAAGCCCCTGTACACACTTAATTGATCTCTACTCCAAAATAACAAGATCTAGACTGAATGTCAGAGGATCAATATGATATAACTGGCATGCTACTTCTCTTTTTCAGTTTGGATGCAATTCTTAGATTTTCATTATGATGAAAATTTATTTTAGACTGTTTCAGTTTTTGGAGTCCAAAGATTTACCAAGCCAAAAAAAAAATCTAAACCTTCACGTCAAACTCTGCCAAGCAAGCAAAAAAAGTGCTTAAAAAGCATGGAATAAATTATAGCCTGACCTAATTAAAAAAATTGGCCCAAACTTATTCTAGAGTCCACACTAGAATATGCCATAATGTATACTGCAAAGACTGGGCATAGCATTATCCAGAACTTAGCAGTTAAAAAACATTAAAAAACACAAATGCAGGGCATTTAATGTTACTTTTACAAGTCCCTTGGACTCGATTACCTGGTTAGATGGGGCATGGCCATGCAAAAGACACAAGCTCAAACCCCAACAAGCTTTTAAGTCTAGACGTGTTTAAAAGGAGGGAAGTGTGACCTCAGGTGTAAAGCACGTAATGTACTTGTCTTCAATTTATTGGGTGATTAAGAAAGGGATTTGTCAAGCAACACACCCAAGTACAAACAGCAGGCTTAGAATATTGGGGTGTTTGGCAGGGAAGGAATTACCCCACACTAGAATGTGCCTTTACTTCACCTGGCATTGCATAAAAACAAATAAGAAGTCACTCAAAACCCAGATCTAAAAACTGGTCAATGAAGAAGAAACTGGCCATGTGCCTTCACTTTACCCGGAAAGGTCAATGCAGATCAGATAACGTTTTCTGCTCAATGTAATTGAGTTTCTAGTTCTACCATGAACAAGAAGTTTTGTACAATTTTTCTAGTAGGTGTATGGTTTCAAACTCAATGTTTCAGTTTAGATGTTGTTTCCATATTCTGAAGCATTATTTTTTTAAGAAATGTCTTATGTTTAAGGATTTTTACAATTTTCTCACTTTACCTTAAAAGAACTTAAAAAATGAACATCTAATGCCATAATTCTTTTCCAAAAATTCAGACCACAAATTTTCCAATTCCTAAGACTTAAGAAGCCAAAAACCCATTACAAACACAAAGTGCGGAGTACAACCATATTCTTACCCATGTGTCTGGTTGGGTTCACAAGTTTGGAAGGGGCATCTGGAAGGCTAGTCCAAGCATTAGAATGATAAGAAACCTAAATTACTAAAACTGATACAAGTTTGACTCAAGTGTAAGTCATATAATGCTGGTTTTTATGTATTTCTTACTAATTTGACTGGCTGGAATGAGATCTAGCAGAAAGGGCAAAGAAGAAAAAAAGAAACGTAAAACATATTGCTACCTGTGTCGATTCAGTCCCAGCGACGGCATCGAAGGTGAAGTGGTGATCTCCAACGGCAACCGCATTGGAAGAAGTGGCTTGAGCAATGGGATCCCCGCCTTGGTGCTCTTCCTCCCTTGTCAGCGGCCGTATTCTCACCACGACCTTCACGCCTCTGTCCATTGGACTTTCATCTCCCTGCGATTTATTTTCGCTGCACAGCTTGCGCTGCAATTTCCGGGGCCGCGGGGGCAAAATTGCAGGACTGCTTGTTGCCTTTGCTTTGCCCAACACAGAAGCAGCAGGGCTGTAATTTCCATTGCCCCTCACATTCTCGTCATCAGGAGGAACATTTTCAGTCCCCTGCTTAGCATTACTATTTCTGCGTGGTGTTGAGGCATTCATTGGGGATCTCCTGCCAACCATTTTGCTGAGGATCGAGCTCATGTTTGCCTTCCCCAGAGACAAAATAACAAGGATTACAGGGAACGAAAAATGACCGTTGTGAAGCAGACTGAGAAATAAAACCTGGAGACGAATTATTTTCAGCAAAATGGCGGACTAAAGACGGGGAAACAGGGATTTGAAGATTTGAATAATGCTTAGGGCCTTTTATTTTACTTTTCGTTTTTAACTTTATGAACGTTGGAAGGGTGGATCTCCTCGGGTAAATGGGCAAGAATACTGTAATATTAATTATAAGGTCAACCGAGGCTTTAACGGTACCCTGTCTAGGGAGGAAGCATATTTAGTGGGTTGAGTTCGAGACCTTTGAAAAGGGATTTTAACTATTGATTGAACATAATATTTTAGGGGTTTAGTTATGATAGCTTATTGTTATAAAGTATTTTTATTGGGTATATGAATTTTTATTAGTCCTTGTTTAGAGGCGAGAGACTAATGTTTTCATGGCGCTCATGCTTATTAATGTATTTTTTGGGGAGTGTTGGTAATGTTTATTTTTCGCCATGCTAATGTTTTTGGGATTATTTTATTAAAAGGTAATTTTGGTCTTTTCTTTGCAATTTTGTTATTGGTTATTGCCATTTTCCTTGTGGTTTTGTGTTTTTTTAATTAATTTAATTATTCTACTTAATTTAACCAATTCCTAATGTTTTGTTGTTATTGGAAATATTTGATAACTTTATAATGTTCTTTGATATAGTCGTGTCTTCGCGCCTAATGTTTTTGTTGATGTGTGGTGTTTTAACGAGGACATTGTGTATTTACTATTAGCACATTTTCATTTATTGTGAATAGATTGAAGTACAGGCATCATTAATGGCTTATGATGTGAAGTTTTAAGTCTGTCGAGCAAAGGATTATTTGCGTTGTTTATTCATTTGCTTAGATTGTTTGATGAGGGTGAAATTTGTGTTTGTTGAGAGGGTTTATATCTATCATGTTGGAAGCAACAAAGGAGGCGTTTGTAAGTTCTTATATCTTTTACACTGTCATTTTTTGTGTTGTTTAGTCATTTGCCCAGATTGTTTGATGAGGGTGAAATCAGTGTCTGTTGAGAGGGTTTATGTCTAGTGTATTGGAAGCGAAAAATGAGGCGTTTATAAATTCCTATATCTTTTACAATGTCATTTTATAGTTTTTACATCTCTGCATTTTATGGGTTAATGTTTATTGTTTGTTGTTCTTTGCATTTTATGGGTTAATGTCTGCTCTTCCCTATGCTTGAATATTTGTATGGGTTAGTCTTTGTTGTTGAGTTGAAGACTTAACACCATAATTCATTAATGTTGACTTCTCTGTTGGCCACGATTAAGAATGAAAATAATCTTTTCTTTGCATGCATGCATGCCAACTGCACTTGAATCTATTAAATGAAAATGAAAATTAGGTATAAATAAGTGGAAAATGTATCGTTATAATTGAAGTGCAGGCATCGTTAATGGTTTATGGTGTGAAGTTTTAAGCCTGTCAAGCAAAGGATTATTTGTGTTGCTTATTAATTTGCTCTGATTGTTTGATGAGGGTGAAATCTGTGTCTATTGAGAAGGTTTATGTCTATTGTATTGGAAGCGAAAAATGAGGCATTTGTAAGTTCATATATCTTTTACAGAGTTGTTTTATAGTTTTTTACATCTCTACATTTTATGTGTTAATGTCTAGTGTTTGTTTTTCTCTAGATTTTATGGGTTAATGTCTATTCTTCCCTATCTTTTAGTATTTTTATGGGTTAGTCTATCTTGTCAAGTTAAAGACTTAACACCATAATTCATTAATGTCAACTTCTCTATTGGTCACGATTAAGAATGGAATTAATCTTTTCTCTACACACATGCATGCCAACTGCACTTCAATCTATTAAATAGAAATGAAAATTAGGTCTAAATAAGTGTAAAATATTTCGGTATAAAATTATTTCATCTATTGGTAATGTTTTGTTCATATTAAAAATATTAAACTAAAGTGCAGGCGTCATTAATGGCCTGTTGTGTGAAGTTTTAAGTTTGTTGAGCAAAGGAGTATTTGTGTTGTTTATTCATTTGCTCAGATTGTTTGATGAGGGTGAAATTTGTGTTTGTTGAGAGGGTTTATATTTATCGTATTAGAAGGGACAAAGGAGGCATTTGTAAGTTCCCATATTTTTTACACTGTCATTTTTTCATTCCAATCTGTTTCAGTTGAGAGGGTTTATGTCTATCGTATCGAAAGCGAAAAATGAGGCATTTGTAAGTTCCTATATCTTTTACAGTGTCATTTTATAGTTTTTTACATTTGTGCATTTTATGGGTTAATGTCTATTATATGTTGATTTTTGCATTTTATGGGTTAATGTCTACTGTTCGTTGTCTTTGAGTGCTTTTATGGGTTAGTCTTTGTTGTTGAGTTAAAGACTTAACATCATAATTCATTAATGTCTAGTTCTTTGTTGGCCACGATTAATAATGGAACTAATCTTTTATTTGAACGCATGCATGCCAGATGCACTTCAATCTATTAAATGGAAATAAAAATTAGGTCTAAATAGGTGAAAAATATCTCGATATAAAATCATTTTGTCAATTGGCAATGTTTGGTTCGTATTGGAAATATTTCATGGGTTTGTAATGTTCTTTGATATAGTTGTGTCTTTGCAACGAGTGTTTATGTCGATGAATGGCATTTTAACGAGGACATTTAGCATTTGTTACTCCCTAATTTTCATTGATTAATGGATTGTGGTGTCAAGTTTTAAGGCTGTCGACAGACACAAATTTGACCCTCATCAAACAATCTGTCAAAAAAGGATGTGGTTGAAAGTTCCTATATCTTTTACACTATCATTTCATATTTTTTTATGTCCCTCTAATGGGTTAATCTATGTCGTTCCTTATCATTGAGTCCTTTTATGGGTTCATGTCTATTGTTCAGTTAAAGACTTAACACCATAATTCATAAATGTCGAGTTCTCTATTGGCCATCATTAACAATGCAACTAATCTTTTATCTGTCACACATGCATTCCAACAGGAGTTCAATCTATTAAATGAAATTTAGGTCTAGATGAGTGCAAAATATGTCGATGTAAAATCTATGGTTGTTGGGAGGGTTTATAACTATCATGTTGGTATGCATATTATAATAAATATGTTTGCATTATTTAAAAGCTCTTGTGCAGTTAGACCCTGCCTTTCAAGGCGAGAAACTAATGTTTTCACCATGCTCATGCCTATTAATGCATTCATCGGGAATCGTGTTGGTAATGTTTTATTTTGCCATGCTAATGTTTTCAGAATTATTTTATTAAAAGGAAAATTTGGCCTTTTCTTTGAAATTTTGTCATTGGTTGTTGCCATTTTCCTCGTGGTTTTGTATTTTTTTAATTAATTTAATTATTCTAATTAATTTAACCAATTCCTAATATTTTGTTGTTATTGGAAATATTTCATGACTTTGTGTGAATTCTTAATCTGCAATTAGCTAACAAGAGACAAACAAACAAGGTTAGTCATGTTAGAAATCCAAACAAAACATTACCTATGAGATTCTCAATCAAACAAAGACAAGAAAACATGGTGAAAACATGAAATAACACAAGATTAAAAGCATGTAATCCTATCTAACTTGATCAAACCTCCATCTCATAGGGGGATTGTGCTCCTTTGATGTGGAAAGTAGTCCTTTCCCAATCCCTTTGATAAGCTTTCAGGATTGTAGATGATTCCAAGTGCATGTGGTTGACTCCAAATGATAATGAAAACTAGCTAAAATGCGATGAAAATGAGTAAAAATGCCTATAATAAACTTGCATGAGATTGTGGATCCATATTGTGTAGAGAAAGTCTCTACTTATAAGATTCAAGGGTTGAAGAGAGATTAAAATTGGTGAATGTGGGATTAAAATTAGAGCCAATAGGAATGTGACACTTATCACAAGGCTAATGGATGGAGGTGGAGCACATTTTGGGGAATGTGCAGAGTTAAGAGGATGCAAGAAAATTGAATGAATATGGTTGAGGGTGTAAGAGAGTGTTGTTGAGAATGTAAGAGAGATTAATGCCCTTGTAAGAGACAAGATGGCATGTAAGAGGGATTAAATGCCTTTGTAAGAGGTATTTATGATTTTGTAAAAGGTTTTTAAGGCCATTTGGAGGGAAATTGAATGAAGGGGTGGTTGGGAGGAATATTCCTAGGAATATGTCATTTTGAGGATAAATAGAGTATTTAGTTAATTAGAAGAAATTATTTTCATGTGCAACTTGGTTAGTTGACCATGGGTTGATTTAACTTTAGTGAAGTTAAAAGCTAGAGAAATGGGTAATGATGATTAGGAGGTGAATTTAGTTAATTAATTCAAAATTAATCAACTTGAGTGGGTGTAGACATCCAAATTTGACCACTTCCATATGGTCAAAGTTGTCTCCTTAATAATTCATTTGCTCATTTAAATCGTTCTCTTTGCCAGTATTAATTAAATCATTCATCTTGCATAAGGTTTCCCAAAGTATTTAATTTAATAAATATTTTTCCCCTCTTTCCTCTCTAAATTAAATAAATGCATCACTTTATTTAATTTAGTCATTATCTTTTGGAATTTTAAATTTATTTTTAAATTCCTTTCTTTCTCTCTCATTGTCACATCCTCCAACTTTTGCAAGTTGGTCTCTAATCCCTCTTAGCAATCTAACCTTCTTTCTTAGTCATAATTAATTTATGATTAAGATGTGCACACCCCTAATCATCATTAGGGTCCCATCCTCCATAATTTCCCACTTGCCTCTAATGAGTCCTTAATTAGTTTAATCAAGTATTTGCACAACCTTAATCACATAATTAAGTCATCTCTAACCCCCATATCATTTATGGAATGTGTCCTTAGTCAACTTCACTAAAAGTTTTCTCTTTTTGAACAAAACATTTCCATTCCCCATGTGAATTTTTAATTCACATTTAATCCCCCAATGCATTTAAAGGAATTTTAAATTCTTTCTCTCATCCCCATGAGAATATTTGAGGAATTTTTAATTTTCCACATGTCCTCTCACCCACATGGGGACAAGTACCTCCTTTATGAGGAGATCTTGTCCAATCCCAAGGTACTATGTACCACCTCCATGTCATGTACTGTCCTTCCACCTCATGTACACATCACCCTTTTTAAGCCATATCGCATGCTACATGTCAAGATGTGAGGGCTTGTGAATTCTCAACTCACCTTAGCCCTACATATTGATCTTGGTGGCTCAATCTTGACCGTCCATTTTCCTAGAGAATCCCAAATTCTCTATAAATACCCCCTCTTTTCTCTCATTTTAGGGGAGATCATGCATTGTAGCCAAACTCTTGCAAAAAATTTATAGGAGCCATACTTAGCCATTTTTCACACTTGCATCCACTTTCATCCATTATTATATCATCGTCTAGCTTGCATCTTGTGCCATCCAAAGAGCATACAACACCAAAGATCGAAGGGCCAACCAAAGGATCGATTCGAGACAGTAAAAGGTTTCATTTCTTGTTTTTACTTTGTATTAAATCCAACTGGGCTAATCTTGAGGTGTAGGTTGTTTTTAGTGTCATTCGCTTTCTTTTGTTTGTTGCTCGTATTCTAGCACCTAAATTCGCCCTATCACATTTCTTACACGCCCGGTGGGACCCACAAACGGGTCTCTTGCTTTCATGTTTTCTATTTTTTGACTTTTTGCAAGTACAGGTTACAAAGGGGCAGACCCGACCTACACAGGGGCGGATTTGACCTTCCTGGGGTGGACCCGACCTACAGGGGCGGACCTGACCTGACAGACAGGTGGACCTGACTTTTCCCAGGGGCGGACCTGCCCTCCACAGACCACAGAAGTTGTTTTTGTCCAAATTTTTACGAACAGGCGGATTTGACCTCACGAACAGGCAAATTTTCCCTCACAGAGATGCGGATTTTCCCTCACAAACAAGCAAATTTTCCCTAGACAGTTTTTTTCCAAAAGGTAAATTTTTAATTTTTAGCAATCTTTTGGCTGTTTTAAGGGTTTTTAACCCTTAATTTAGGTACATAGTGTAACTAGGAGGTGTCAATCAACCTTGTTTGTCGTGTTTTCTGGGTGAGCTATTTGACGTATCCAATCCCCTTGCGCCATTCAGCGATTCTAGGTGACAAGAAATCGTAGCTTACCATGTCCTTTAAGTCCACCCCTTTTTATTTTTCTTAGTGGGACCTGCTTGGGGATTTCATCACCCCAAGGGACGATTCCAACCACGCGTATCGGCGGGGTATATAAAGGGGGGAGAGCGAAAGTTGTACCTCAGTCCAATCGCATTGTAATTGGCGAAGCATCGGGATGATGTGAAGAGTTGGTATGAGCCTTTCAGGTTCCCAACTCAAGCTTGTAACGAGTTGGTGTTCACGGTTTGGGCCTCACGTACCGAGTGTATATCGAGGACTCCCTAGTATCCATATTCATCCTAGATTAGAGGACTTTGTCGACCATACCCTCTCTACTAGAGTTAGGCTTGTGATTGTCTGAATTATCTTCTTTGTGCGAAACCAGTGATTGTCCGATTTATTTCACTCAGCCATAACCTTTTGATTGATGATTGTTGTGTTTTGAGTCCTTTGCCTTAGTCTTTTTGTCAAAAATCAAGTCAAACTCACGAACAACTGGATTTGACCCACAAACGGCTGGATTTTCCCTCACAGACAGGCGGATTTGCCTCACAAACAGCCAGATTTGACCCACAAACAACCAAATTGACCCACAAATAGCTGGATTTTCCCTCACAAATAGCCAGATTTGACCCGTAAACAGCCAGATTTTCCCCCCTCTGTGAAAAAATTGACCAACTTTTGCTCCTTGGGCAGACTTTCCCTCATCCAGGGGCGGACCTGACCTATAAATTAGTCCTTTTGGAGCCTATTTTGGCCATTTTTGACCAACTTTTTCTCCTTGGGTGGACTCGCCCTCATCCAGGGGTGGACTTGACCTATAACCCAGTCCTTTTGAAGCCTATTTTGGCCATTTTTGACCAAATTTTGCTCCTTGGGTGGACTTGACCCATCTAGGGGTGGACTTGACCTGTTGACCAACCTCTTTCAGGCCTGGTTTGACCTGATTTGATCAATTCTTGCTCCTTGGCCGGACCTGACCCATCTAGGGGCGGACTTGACCTGTTGACCAACCTCTTATAGGCCTGTTTTGACCTAATTTGATCAATTTTTGCTCCTTGGGCAGACCTGACCCATCTAGGGGCGAACTTGACCTGTTGACCAACCTCTTTCAAGCCTGTTTTGACCTAATTTGATCAATTTTTGCTCCTTGGGCGGACTTGACCCATCTAGGGGTGGACTTGACCTATTGACCTCCCCCTTTTAGGCCTATTTTGACTGAATTTGACCAATTTTGCTCCTTGGACGGACCTAACCCTTGATCGATCGACTTTTTTATCCACTTCGCCAGTCGAGACCCTCGTTTCACCGTCTCGATCACTCGTCTCCCCGTTTTGAACATTTGTACATCCATTTCAATAATCCATTTGCCATCCTAAATGTTCACCCATTCAGAACCCACATTCTGATTATCGTTTCCATGTTTCGGACCATCGGAACCCCGTTAGAGCGATTATCTAAATTGACCTAGGTGTTTATCTCTAATCATCATCCATCAAAACCAACTTCGGATCGTCATCTGCCTAAGTTGGTCGTCCTTGTCGGCCCAATCAATCCACTTCTATCTCAAGTTGGATTCAGTGTCGTACATCCCCCCTCTAATCAATTAATAAACACCTAGCGTTACCAAGGATCACTCTTGAACTTGGTTTCAAATTTCGATCACTATCATTCATCCTAACCAATCATCGATCCAAATCGAATCATTATATCATCCAATTCAGATCGACTCATCATCTACCAATCAACCCAATCCACTTTAGACAAATTGAATCAATCATATCAAGCCACATCCTCATCGGCAAATTAATCATCAAAATCAAATCAATCATATTGAGCCACATCCTCGCCGGCTAATCAATCATCAAATCAAATCGATCCTTTCATCGCCAAGGTCATTCTAGCATCCTAGTCCATCATATCCTCTTGCATGCCCGTTCAGACCCGGTCACAAACAAGGAAAATGGTCGAACAACAATCCCAACCAAACATCTCTTAAGACTTGAACAACGTAGCTAATGCCTCACAAGACCCCAATAATAGTGCGAACATTCCTCGAGATCCTCACAATGGAACATCATCACAATCCAATATTGATGGTCAAAACACATCACCCCCCGGGGATGAAAACATGGTCATTCAACCCGAAATTACATTTGAGGAACACTTTAGTAACCTGGTCAATGTGCAAATGACATATCACCTTCTTGAAAAACATGGCGAAGAAATCTTGGCTCACTTAATTGACAAAGGTGTCAAACTTCCGTCAGGTATCAACCTATCCAAGTATGGTGATTCCGCACCTAATATACCCCAAGGTTCACACAATGTACTAGGTAGTTCATACGTCCCCAATGTTCCTTCCGTAGAAGGTTAGCATCAACCTGAATTCGGCAATGTCGTTCTGTATCCCGTTAGCAATCCCCCGCATCCTGCAATCTCAGTCACAGGGGCACCCCAAACCATTGATCCCAATGATCCTTTTTCCTTTGGCATGCCACAAAATGTCCCGCAACCACAACCTCTAATGCTACCAGCACTACCCCCTTCAAATCCACCTCCCGTTAACACTAGGGGCAGCCCTTTCACTGCATTGCCTCCACCTTCTGGGGCCATAAACCAATCATCGCCTTCATGTGCATCCCCACAACTGCCTCAATCTAATCTACCACCTCCGCAAGTTCCCTTCGGTACCCAACAACCTCCCTTGCAAAATCCCCCTACGTTATCTCAGCCACCCCAACAACAACCGTTATTTTCCTCACAACAACCACCATACCAGCCGCAAAGCAATCCATCCCAACCTCCCACTCAGAGCATATCCCCCTTCCTTGCATCCATCCTATGACCACGAGTTCAAACACAATACAACATCTCGTCTTGGCCCACGCAACATCTCACATCACATCAACAATCATCACAACATCATTATTACCAACAACAGTCCCAGCAGCAACCACCTTATGCGGCCTCCCAACAATCACAACAATACCCCCAGTATCAACAGGTCAACCTGCAACATCACATCCAAGCTCCTCAACAACCTACCTCACATTTTTATCAAACGAATCCATACTATACCTCCCAACAACAGCCCACGTATCAACAAAATCCCCCGACATACCAACAAGGGATGTCATCACTCCACCATCCAAACCCATACCTCAACAATCCAATGCTCTCTTAGCAGGATCCTCTATCATCCTACCATCCATATCTATCCAACCCGCCACCAGTCAACTCAGATTTGCTAGAAATTAAAGCTGCTTTGTGAGATCTTCAGGTAGGGACTGGCAAACAATCATTCAAGTTCGAAGACATATGCCCATATCCATTTGATCCCTCCATCTCGTTGATCCCCTTCCCTAAACATTTTGAAATACAAAAATTTGACAAATACAGGGGGAACAAGGATCCCAAGGCCCACTTACAGGAGTTTTACTCCCAGTGTCAAGAAGTTATGCACAATGACAATTATCTCTTGCACCTATTTCTACGGAGCTTGACAGGCATTGCCCTAGAATGGTTCATGACCTCGAAAGAGGGTTCGTAAAATCTTTTGTGGACTTGTCAGAAAAATTTGTATCCTACTTCTCCTTCAATTTGGAGAAGGACACTAACACCTTAGATCTCCTCAAAGAGAAACAACGGGAGGGGGAAACCTTTGCTAGCTATCCTCAAAGGTGGCAGGTGTTGGCAAGCTGAATGAAGACCCCTCTAAAAGAAAAGGACATGGTCACCCTCTTCATGGAGAACTCTCATCCTGACATGGCTCATAACTTTAGGTTACATTGTGTCACCACTTTCGCGGAGCTAGTGGAAAAGGGACCTATCCTTGAACATTCCCTTGTTGCCAAAGGGCACATCAAAATATATAACCAGGATAAAGAAAGGTCATTCAATGACAAGCCACATTTTTGGCATAAGAACAAGAATGCAGTAAATGATGGCGTCACTGATACTAAACATGTCCAAGTGGCTAATACATCCCAGAGACAACAACCATCTGTACCTAATGCCATATCTGTACCACAGGGGGCGCCTCATCCTCCTCAACAGTCAAATCAGAACAACCAGGGGAACACTAAACGTCAGTATGCTCAATTAGGAGAACCCCTAAGTGTCGTCTTCAATAAGTTGTTACAGATCAACTATCCAATCACGTATCCTGTCACCAAGCCACTTGACGAATCCAAACCCAAGCCTACATGGTTTAGGGAAAATGAATATTGTGAGTTCCATAAAATCAAGGGACACTCTTTGAATAAGTGTCAGGGTCTAAAAAACTATGTCCAAGATCTCATTGATCGATGAGATATCAAGGTTGACACCAGTCAAGCTTCGTCATCCAATGCTCAATTGCAGATATATCAAAACACCTTTCCAAACCATAATCAAGGCCCGAGCACCTCCAACAGTAATCCCCAAGACAACAACACAAATAACGTGAGCTATAAGAATGTACCCCTCAATTATGAGGGTATTATTCATTACATTGAGCAGGTAGAACCTCGTGTATCCATGATACATGTCAAAGCCAAAGACCCTCAGTGTGTTGTTACTACACAACAAGCCCGCATCACTGTCCCTACGGCCTTCGCAGCCACCCAATCAACTCCTGTAAGCTCTCAATACAACATCCTTGATCACTTAAGAAAGACCCCTGCTCATATCTCCATTTTGGATTTACTTAAGTCTTCTCCTGTACATCAAGAAATCCTCAACAGAGCCCTACAGGAAACCCATGTACCTAATGACATTGATCCTACATGATTCCAAGCTTTGGTAGGACACCTGGCTTTATCTTATCAACTGCACTTCAACCAAAATGACATGCCAAATATCGATGTCAATCATAATCGCCCCTTGCATATTGAAGTCGTGGTTGCCCGTCATATAATAAAAAAGGGTCTTCGTAGATAATGGCTCTGCCCTCAATTTGTGTACTCTGAAATTCATAAAACAGGTGGGGTATACTCAAGCAGATTTAAGTAATCAGATCATCACAATCAAGGCCTATGATAATGCAAAAAGGAATTCAGAGGGAATTATTAGTCTTCCTATCCAAGTGGGACATATGGTTCAGTACACTACCTATCATGTCCTTGATCTGTACTCTCCATTTAATCTCCTCCTTGGCCGCCCATGGCTCCATGCTATGCAGGCCATCCCCTCCATGTACCATTAGTGCCTAAAATTCCTATTCAACAGATAGGAAGTCACCATCTATGCTGACCCCCAACCATTTGAATATTGCCGCACTTTAGAAGTGTCATTTCCCCATTTACATTATTGTCCCAGGGTCAAAATGGGGGCATCTCAGTCATCATCCACTAATCCACCCTCCACCACGACAACCACTCCATCTTCCACCACTGATCCTACAGTCACAAAAGTCCAGATCATTGACAAAGGGTGTGGTGAATACAAAATGCATACTGCTCTTAATATAGCAACCATGCCCCCGTCACCACACGAGTATGGCCAACCTTCACATGCTACTCCAAAGGAAGACAAGATTGTCACCTTCAGTGGTAAAAACATCCCTACCACCACTTTCAGGTCCCCTAGTATCAAGATAGATGCACCAAAAGTGGATATAAGCCAGTGGGTATACCGAGAAGAACCCCAACCAAATCCTCCTCTAAAGGAATATTTTCAGGAAGCATATCCTTGGTCAGCCAAGTTTGCAGAAAAGTATAACTACCAAGGTAGGGGCCTAGGTAAAGAAGAACAAGGGCGGTTGCAACCTATTAACACATCAAAGCTGCCAAAGAACATAGGCATCGGATACGATAAAAAGCAAAAAGGCCCTGCAACATCGTCTAATACCTCCAATAGTGTCATTGTGGACAATGGCTCATTGGAAGACATACCAGAGGAGGAATCCATCATACGTGCATACGATGACATTAATCACACTGACCTATCATCCATGTTCAAATGCCTATCTATCTGTACCATTAGCCTATCCATTTTTCACCCTGAGCTTATTGATTGGGACCTACATAACAACACACTTGTCAATATGTCTGCGGATACATACATCAACCTCATGGGATTGGGGGAGGATGAACATTCCAGTCACAAAAATAAGAATAAGAAAAATAAAAAGCGATCATCTAGTGAAAACCTCCCTGAGGCACTTCCTGACCTTGAAAAAGTAAAAATAAAGGACACATCCAATGGCGAAAACCTCGAAGAGGTGCTGGAAGATGGAGATGTTCATCTTCCCCTTATGGGAACTCAATTATCTACCCGATCATCTATTCTAATCGAAGAGACTCAAGAAGTTAATTTGGGTACTGCTGAAAATCCTAAGATCACCTATGTAGCTAAGTCACTCTCTGAGCAAGAGTATCCAGTCATTGTGCAGCTACTCCAAGAGGGAATCATTAACTTTGCTTGGTCATATTCAGACATGCCAGGTTTGGACCTTGCCTTAGTGGTTCATCATCTAGACATTCACCCAGATGCCAAGCCTGTCAAACAGAAGCTCCACAAGATGCATCCACAGGTAGCATTGTTAGTAAAAAAGGAATTGGAGAAGTTACTAGATGCAGGTTTTATCAGACCAATTGACTACTCTTAGTGGATCTCCAATATAGTACTAGTTTCCAAACCAAATGGAGACATTCAGATCTGCACAGACTTCAGGGATCTTAACAAGGCCTGCCCAAAAGACGACTTCATTTGCCTAACATTGACATGTTGGTTGACCTCACAATAGGACATGAGATGATATCCCTTATGGATGGCTTCTTTGGTTATAATCATATTTGAATTGCACCTGAGGACCAACACAAGACCGCCTTCACAACACCTTGGGGTACTTTCTGTTACAATGTTATGCCCTTTGGTCTCAAAAATGCGGGGGGCAACATATCAGAGGGAAATGATGGCCATCTTCCATGACCTCATCCATATCATCATGGAGGATTATGTTGATGACTTGTTAGGGAAATCTAGAACACGAGCGGAACATCCTACCGTCCTGAAAAAGATCTTTGAACGGTTGGAGCATTACAAGTTACGGCTAAATCCAAAAATGTGTGTCTTCGGTGTCACGTCAAGAAATTTGTTGGGCTTCATAGTCTCTCAAAGGGGCATTGAGGTTGATCCCGCCAAGGTGAAGGCTATCCTGGACATGCCACCCCTGCGCAATCTGAAATAGTTAAGAAGCCTCCAAGGGAAGATGCAATCCATCTGTCGGTTCATAGCCCAGCTCGCAGATAAGTGTCAACCATTCACTCATCTCCTGAAGAAAGAATCCACCTTCCGATGGAACCAACAGTGTCAAATAGGTTTCGATAAGATCAAAGAATACTTAGCTCATCCTCTGATCTTGATGCCACCTATTCCAGGGAAACCCCTCCTACTGTATATCTCTGCCACTTCAGTCGCGCTAGGGGCATTGTTGGCACAACATGATGAATCATCGAAAGAGAGGGCGATCTACTACATCAGTCGGACATTGGTCGAATATGAATTAAACTACTCTCCCATAGAAAAGGCATGTTTCACACTAGTCTTCAGCACACAGAAACTTTGACAGTACATGCTCAGCCATCCAATCAGATTAATTGCTAAAATTGATCCACTTAAGTATTTTTTATCTAGAACTACTCTAACTGGCCGCATGGCCAAGTGGGTCATGCTTCTAAGCGAATTTGACATAGAGTATGTGGAGCGAAAAGCCATAAAGGGATAGGTCATACTTGATCAGTTGGCCGAGGCACCATTAGTAGATGCTTACCCTCTGGACACTGAATTTCCAGACGAAGAAGTTTACACAGTTACAGAAGCACCAACTTGGACACTGTATTTTGATGGCTCATACACTCATAATGGATCAGGTGCAGGGATTCTATTAGTTACCCCTCAAGGTGACTTTATTCCAAAATCATTCAGGATAGCATTCTCATGTACCAACAACATCACAGAGTACGAACCCCTCCTCACTAGCCTTCAAATTGCAAAACAGTGGCATATAACTCACTTGAAAGTCTTTGGTGATTCATTATTAGTCATCAAGTAAGTTAATGATGAATTCCTCACAAAGGATGATAAGTTGTTACCCTACAAGTGCATGGTGGATGATTTCAAGAAATATTTCACCTTCATACAATTTGACCAAATTCCTCGGCTACAGAATAAAGCAGCAGATGCAATGGCCACTATCAGTTCCCTGATTGACATGCCTAAGGACCAGACGGAATGTGAGTTCCTTGTCGAACAACTTTTAATCCCAGCATATGATTTTCCTGAGACTGATATGGTGTGCAATATCGTAGGTCCCGCCTCCCCCTAGTATCAGGACATATATACCTATCTCCATGATAATATCCTACCCCCAGACCTCACACGGAACCAACAAAAATCCTTTATTCAACATTCAGCCCTTTACATTATCATCGGTGATACACTTTATCATCACGGGTATGATGGGATCCTCCTTAGGTGTCTGAATGAGACCGAGGCCCGTAAGACACTAACGGAAGTACATGGTGGTGTTTGTGGAGCTCACTCAAATGGTATGGCCCTGGCCAAAAGGATTCTCCGAGTTGGATATTATTGGCCTACACTAGAGCATGATGCTTGTGAATTTGTGAAGAAGTGCCTTCCATGCCAACAACATGCCAATTTGATTCACGCTCCAGCACAAGATCTTCAGCCCCTCCTAGCACCGCGGCCTTTCTCTCAATGGGGTTTCGACTTGATTGGAAAGATTTACCCACCATCATCCGACGGCCATACATTCATAATCACTGCCACTGAATACTTCACTAAGTGGGTAGAAGCCATGCCGCTCTCATAGATCACCGGTATTCAGATCTCAAAGTTCATCCTTTACCATATTCTCTGCAGATATGGTATCCCATCCACCATCCTTTCTGATAATGGAAAACCCTTCAAAAACCAAGCCATGAAGCACCTCTGTGACACCTTTCACATCCAGCATCATTGGTCAATGCCTTATTACCCCCAGGGTAATGGTCAGGTAGAAGCAACCAACAAGACCCTCATCTGCATCCTTAAAAAGGTTGTTAATAACACCGGTCGAGATTGGCACCTCCATATTCATCCCGCCCTCTAGGCATATCGCACCTCCATCTGCACCCCTACAAGAGCCACTCCCTATTCTTTAGTCTATGGTGCCAAATCCATCTTGCCAATTGAAGTTGAGATCCCATCACTGAGAATTTCCCTAAAAAATATTATTAGCGAGGAGGATGCTCGTGTTGCACGGCTTGCACAACTGGAGTTACTTGATGAAAGAAGAATCAAAGCTTACGATCAGTTGCAAGCACACCAGAACCACCTTAAGTGTCACTACAACAAGAAGGTTCACCCTCGATAGTTTCAAGGGGGTGATCTTGTCCTCAAAGAGAATCAACATACTCAGCAAGACCGAGACAAGAAGGGAAAATTTGAGCCAAACTGGTTGGGGCCTTATATCATAGCTGCCAAATATGGATCTGGGGCATACAAGTTGACTACTCTTGAAGGAGAGACCCTTGACAAACCCATCAACATCATGCATCTAAAGAAGTTCTATGCATCTAAAAAAGTTCTACACCTAAGTCTACTTGGTAACCCCACCTATCAGAAAATCAAAAAAGGAAAAATCAGAAAAAATCCAAAAATCCAAAAAAAAATAGTAAAGAGAAATAAGTTCGTCCTATGGTGAAAACCACCTTTTGGTGGCGCTTGGGATAAGTATGGATGGTGAAAACCTGGTAACAGGTGTCATTCGTAGAGGGCTTAATCATTATCTACCTGGCCTCCTAGTTATTTTATGGTTTCATCCGCACTATCGTCTTCACCCATCCCATCCTTGGCCACTTGGTATATTTTGATTGAGCATTGGATGACCCGTCTAGCCTATCCCCCATCTTGAGCTTTTCAGTATCCCACTCTGAGCTTATGTCATTCATCTCCTCGTCGTTCGGTCTGTGTCATCACATAGGATCGTCCATCATGTCAGTCTTCATCTAGATCTCATCTTGTTGTGTCACTGGTCGAACTACGTTGCCCCTGTGCTGTCACGTAGGTAGGGATGATCATTTGATCTGCCCACGGGGTATTCTGACCATCACGTGTTGGTCGTCTATCATCTACCTTCACCATCCTCTTTCTGCTTTATCCATGGTCTTTTCATGAACTACAAGGGCTCTATGCTTTCATGTAGGCAAGGCTAATCTTTGATCGGCCCTCGAGCCCCTAGGTCTGTAGGGTATGTCAGTCAATGTCCTTGTTTGGCTCATTATTCTCAAATAAGCTCCCCTATTATTAAGAGATTTGGTTAATGAAAAATATTTGGTGTCAAACTGGGTCATTCTAGTTTAGTATCCATCATCGGTCTCAACAGGATGCATCCTTCCTAGCAGACCTCATCAATCCCATCTGTCCCCTTGATCCTATGGCAAAGGACGTTTTGAAATTTATCGTGATCTTTTGATATCTTGGAATTTATTTGTCATTTGAGCTCACTATCAACACTTGTCATGGTCACCTTGATCCATCATATCATGGTGTACTTTGACTCATCTACATAGGGGCTTATCTTGATCTTTTCTTTGTTGTTGTCTTCTCAGTTGTCCCCTGTAGTACCCACTAAGATCCCTGAGGTCTTGTGTTATGCTGGGGAATCCTTGTGTGTTTGTGGTTATTCCAATACCTGGCCCAACCAAGGTCATCATGACCTTGGGGTATTGGGGTAGCCTTTCTGTTTGCTGTGTTTATTTCATGGATTGGATGCCAACTTGCCTTGGTCTTACATATCAGGGTTCTGGTATCTTATACTATAGCAAAAATCAGTGCTCCAAAGATGGCAACTCATATTAGGATTGCATTTCATCATCTGTTGCATTGCATTCACCCTATGATTTTGGTTGTGCACATACTTTATCCCGCTCTCTCCCATTCTTCTTAGGATACTAAAAGTTTTTGACAGGTGACAAATTACACCCATTTTTCACAATCACTACATACCCATCTCCCATTATCATGTCGATTCTTATTGACACTTATGACCATGTGTTATTTCCTTTCATTATTAATTCACTATAAATTACAAGACATTATCACATATTAGGTTCATTCTATTAACCACACATACATCACCACCTGCATCACAATATGTTAGAACCACACATACATTGCCACCTACATCACAAAGCGTCAGACTCATAATACATCACATCTTGCATATATAAAATAGTCATACATAATTCATCACACATATACATACATGTCAATAAATCAACTAGGTATCCATACACATAAGTCATCATAGACACAACATGTGCATACATCATATCACCATGTGAATATCTGCATTAATAAGATCATCCATACTCCACAAATACATAAACCTAATCATCCATCACTAAATCAACTCATACATCCACATAGGAATGAAGTATCATATCCTCATACATCCACATAAAATGTAGTATCATAAACATGTGCATAAATAAACCAAAGTATCCATCTACATAAGCAGGAAATATCATATACATGTCCATACATAAACTAAATCACCCATCACAAAAGGAAGCATACTGCATAGTGTCAATGAGGACTGTCCCATATCATAATCAAAATAATATAATGTACGTCATATATCCATCATACATCAAAATCTATCATGTATCCATCACATAGCCCTCATACATCATCCAATAAGGTACAAAATCCAGAGATGTAGAACATCTCTGATCTTTGTCGATAAGTACTACACGCTCCACCCTGCATCTATCAAAAACTAGTATCCTGTCATCTCCCGAATGATCTACCAGCATCTAATCTCTGTGGTGAATCCGGTACTGATCTCCTGCCTGGGGTGACACCTGGTCAATCATTGTAACCTCGGGTCCATGTCCCCAATGACTGAGATGGCGTTGGCATCTGTCGAGTATACTGAAACAATCATTGGGTCGGGTCTGGAATTGCATGGTAGTACGCGGCCATCCAAAATCCTGCCTCCCTTGCATTCTCCTCTCACTCAACAACCTGAACACGAGCAAAATTCTGCTCCTGACGATATCTATCCCGATCTCTCGTGATCAATCTCCTCTCCTGCTCCCAGGCCTCCTAGGATAGTCGCAATGTGCCATCTCTGCCTGAACTCAATCTCTCATCTCCTTGGCAGCCACTGCTGCATCTCTCTCCCCTTGTACCCCTTGTGTATTTGTCCCCATCACATCACTGACTTGCACTGACTGCCACTGAGCCACTGTTGCATCCCGCTCACCCCTCAACGTCTGCATCTGTACCTCTGCAACATCTATCTCTCTGCGCAGCCTGTGCCCAAGCCTCTGTTGCATCCTTATCCCTCTGAAGTTCCTGCAATCTCAACTTAGCAGAATCTCACTCCCATCGCAGACCTGACACCTATGACACCACTGCATCCCTCTCTCTGGAGAGACTAAACCTCTAACTCTGCCACCAACCTATCACTCTCAGCCACCTGAGTGTGTGCCTATGCCAAATCCATGTCTCCCTCTACGACCTACACCTGCACCTGTGCCACATCTCTCTCTGACCGCAGCATGCGCATCTCTCTCCTCGTCTCCTCTCTCTGCTGCATCAACCCCATGTCCCTAGCTGTCTGCTCTAAACAGTCCACTTTGTCTCTGAGATTAACCCGCTCCCGGTGCCAATCTGCCCTCTCTCTCCATAACCGATGTAGTTGTCTCTACAGATCCTCTGTATCTCCAGCCACCCATGTCCCAATCTTTGATGACTTCTGCCTTGTCCCCCCTCCAACAGCCTGTCCTATCATTGCCTCTACCACCAAGCGGTCTCGCTCCCACCTTGCGGCATCTCCCTCCTCATGCTCCCTAGCCACCTCCGCTCGCAACTCCTCTATCTTTGCTCGCAGGTCAACTGCCTCATCTTGTGCCTCATCTCTCTCTCTCGTCAATCTCCTCTACATCTGACACCAGTGTGGCCAAGACTGAATAATCTCTCTCACCCTAGGAAAATCGTGTCTGTAGCTCGCTCAGCACTGCCTCTAATTTGACCCGCTTTGCCTCTGTCTATCATAACCGCTACTCGCTAAGGCGCAGTCTCTCTACAGTCCCTCTCAGCACCACTACGAGGTCCTCTCCTCTGGGTGGTACTATCGACAGTGGTCGGAGGTCGTACACATCCGTGTCAATGTCCATCTCTCATGGCTCATACCCCTCGCTCTCTGCCGACGCCTCCATCGCATCCACATCTATCAACGAAGGGGCTCCCTCTCTCCCTGTCATCCTCTCATGTGCTCTGCTGGCTTCACCCTCCTCCTGTCTCTGTCGCTGATACCCTCATGTGGCCATATCTACCTCCTATCTCTCCCGCACTCTACTAGTCTCGGCCTCCTCCCCTCTCTCCTGTTGCTGACCTCCTGGGGGTGCACATGCCTCCTGGATCCTCTCCCCCTGGATCTCTGACCCCCTATCCTATTGTATTGCAGCCCTAACCTCATCCTCTCCCTCCTCTGCTCCATCCCCTCAGGATCTACACCGTCGTCTCCTCCTCCTGGCTGCCCTAGCTGGCTCTTCGGTTGCTCCAACAACTTCCTCTCTCCTCCTCTTGCCTGCCCTAGCTGGCTCCTCGGCTGCTCCAATAGCCTCCTCTCTCCCTCTCCTGGCTGCCCTCGCTGGCTCCTCAGCTGCTCCCACCACCCCTGTCCCTCCCCATGCTATCCTCCTCGGGGTACCGGTCTCGTTTCCCTCAGCCGTCTCTTGTCCTCTGACCCGAACCCTAGTGCTCCCTCAATCGACACTACTGGGGTAATCTGTGGTGGTGGATGTCGCCTGAACCACTGCCAATACCGATCTGTCACCCCTACATCCCTCTGCCCCTCCCACTTGTCTGGGTATAGCGTAAACTATAGCATCTCCAGATCCTCCCACACTACATCCAAGCTCAGTGGAGCCCCCCATGGCCGCTCCCGTGATAGTCATCAGAATCTCACCCGCCCCACGGGAATATCCTGTCTCACTCCAAACTGTTGTGTCACCCGATCGGGTCTATGTAGCTCCACTATAAGCGGAATCCTCCCAACAATATAATAGGTGAAGAAGTAACCGCTGTGTGCCTCCTCATCACCCCTCCAGCCCCTAAGGGACCGTAGCATATAAGGCTGCCACACTATCATCTCCGCCTACACATCATCTAACCGTCTCCTCCATATGTCTACATCTCTCACATCCCGATGCCATAATATCGCCCCCGCCTCTACTCCCCAGCCCCAGGCCATGACCTCTCTGTCATCCTACTCTCCTAATATGCGCACAATCGGTATGGTCACCCTGATGTGCTCCCACACCCAAACCTGTAGTAGTGTAACATGGGCCACACTCAATGCCCTTCGGTAGCATACCCAGTGCATGTCCCGATACAGCTGTGCCAACATGCATATCCCCCACACAAATTGTCCCTCTCGGCCCTCGATGATATTCCGAATCACCTCCACGAACCTGAGATGTAGGAATCGCCCACTCCGATCTGGCACCAGGATCCCACTAATCAGTCCCGCTAAGTACAAAGACAAAACCGGTACCCTGCAAGACAGACACTTGTCCACATCTAGCTATCTTTGTTGAATCAGTAGATTGTCACTGCCAAAAACAACACGCACAGACTCATCCAACGCCTCGTCCTCTGACCAACACTCGCTAACCGCAAGCCCTGCTATAGAGAGCCTCAAAATCTACCAAACATCCTTCAAGGTCATTGTCATCTCCCCAGTTAGTAAATGAAATGTTGATGTCGTTGAGTCCCAGTGCTATATCAAGGCTGTCAGCATGGCCCTGTGGGCCTTAATCGTCGGATATGTCAGCATATGCAGTAATCTTGCCTCTGATAGTCTCCAGTGCTCCGCACCCGTCATCCGTGCCATGCATCTTGCCAAAACCTGGGACTGTCTCTCTCACGTCTGCAAACTCTCCACCTTCTGCATCCATCACAACGACACCTTGTTAGTCTCTTCTAGAGTCGTCTTGCCCATTTTTCCCACCCCGAGATTTCCCTTAACAATCCCTTACCCCTGCCTATGGCTTCACCCCGCCCCTGGGCGGACTCGCCCGAACCCAGGTGGACCCGCCCGAGCTCGCCTGAGCTCGCCAAGCTCCCCTGAGCCTGAGCTCGCCCAAGCTCACCCAGCTCACCGAGCTCCCCCAAGCCCAAGCTCGCCCGAGCTTGCCGAGCTCCCCTGAGTCCAAGCTCGTTGAGCTCACCCGAGCCCGAGTTTTCCCAAGCCCGGGCAGACCTGCCTGAGCTCGTGGGCGAGGTCGTCCGAGCTCAAGCAGACCTGCCCAAGCTTGTCGGTGAGCCCGTCCAAGCCTAGGCGGACCCGCCCGAGCCCGAGTGAGCCCGGACGGACCCGCCCAAGCTCGCTAATGAGCCCGTCCGAGCCCGGAGGACCCACCTGGGCCCATATAGCCCCTCGAAACTGTCTAGCACCTCCCCCCCCTCCACCCCACCCGTCCAAGATTTTTCTAAAACAAAAATTCCTGCTAACCCATTTTTCCTCCCGACCTATCCCACGAAACCCATATTTTTGTTTTTTGCAAAAAAATGGAAAAATTGACCAAAATCACAAGGTGGGGTTTCGAACTAACCTGACGTGGTACGACACACTCCTTAAAGAACCGTCGTCTCTCGTCCCCTTGATGAATGATGTCAGAATCATACCCTGACATCATGTCTTCCCCCTCTTGCCCTCTCCTCTTCTCCCTCTTCTCCTCACTTGACAATTGTCCAAATGAGGGGAAATAACCCCCTCACTCCCCTTTTATAGCTTTTCCCCCCCTTTTTTTCTTTTTTAAAATAAAAGAAATTTTTCCTTTTATTTAACCTTTTTTAGCCTCAACTAATTCCCTAACCCCCTTATCTTCCCGGGGCTGCCATTTCCACACCATAAACCCGTTTTCCTCCGTTCAAGCGCCAATCTTCTTGATTTTTCGTGCTCTTTCTATCGACATATACCACTTCATTGTTTTGAGAAATTGTTTGGGGCCTCCTTTTCCGTCCCCATCCTCGTCCCCTTCTTGAGGGGGCATACCCTACCATTCTCCCTTAATCTTCCGTCATAAGCCTTCCCTTGTGGGACCAGGGCATCCCCTTTAATTCTTCTCTGTTCGGGTAGCTCGTAATCTCTCCCATACCGGGGCATCTCCTTTCCAGTCGCTTTTTCCATAGAGTCGTCTGTGTTTTATTTTTTTTCGAAACCCTATAATCCTAATAGTGTTTTGAAGAGGGGCAAAATGTAGACATCCAAATTTGACCACTTCCATATGGTCAAAGTTGTCTCCTTAATAATTCATTTGCTCATTTAAATTGTCCTCTTTGCCGGTATTTATTAAATCATTCATCTTGCATAAGGTTTCCCAAAGTATTTAATTTAATAAATATTTTTCCCCTCTTTCCTCTCTAAATTAAATAAATGCATCACTTTATTTAATTTAGTCATTATCTTTTGGAATTTTAAATTTATTTTTAAATTCCTTTCTTTCTCTCTCATTGTCACATCCTCCAACTTTTGCAAGTTGGTCTCTAATCCCTCTTAGCAATCTAACCTTCTTTCTTAGTCATAATTAATTTATGATTAAGATGTGCACACCCCTAATCATCATTAGGGTCCCATCCTCCATAATTTCCCACTTGCCTCTAATGAGTCCTTAATTAGTTTAATCAAGTATTTGCACAACCTTAATCACATAATTAAGTCATCTCTAACCCCCATATCATTTATGGAATGTGTCCTTAGTCAACTTCACTAAAAGTTTTCTCTTTTTGAACAAAACATTTCCATTCCCCATGTGAATTTTTAATTCACATTTAATCCCCCAATGCATTTAAAGGAATTTTAAATTCTTTCTCTCATCCCCATGAGAATATTTGAGGAATTTTTAATTTTCCACATGTCCTCTCACCCACATGGGGACAAGTACCTCCTTTATGAGGAGATCTTGTCCAATCCCAAGGTACTATGTACCACCTCCATGTCATGTACTGTCCTTCCACCTCATGTACACATCACCCTTTTTAAGCCATATCACATGCCACATGTCAAGATGTGAGGGCTTGTGAGTTCTCAACTCACCTTAGCCCTACATATTGATCTTGGTGGCTCAATCTTGACCGTCCATTTTCCTAGAGAATCCCAAATTCTCTATAAATACCCCCTCTTTTCTCTCATTTTAGGGGAGATCATGCATTGTAGCCAAACTCTTGCAAAAATTTTCTAGGAGCCATACTTAGCCATTTTTCACACTTGCATCCACTTTCATCCATTATCATATCATCATCTAGCTTGCATCTTGTGCCATTCAAGGAGCATACAACACCAAAGATCGAAGGGCCAACCAAAGGATCGATTCAAGACAAGGTAAAAGGTTTTATTTGTTGTTTTTACTTTGTATTGAATCCAACTAGGCTAATCTTGAGGTGTAGGTTGTTTTTAGTGTCATTCGCTTTCTTTTGTTTGTTGCTCGTATTCTAGCACCTAAATTCGCCCTATCACAGTGGGTTAGGGGATTTATGGCATTTAATTAAATAGTTTGATTTATTTAATCAAATGAGGGGACTTTAGGGGGATTTAATTAAATGCTTTGATTTAATTAAATAGGATGAACATTAGTCAGAAGAAGGTGAATTAATCCAATAAATTTAATTATTTGATTAATAGCAGAAGTTGATGAATTTAACTAAATAATAAAGATTATTTAATTAATTGGTTAGTCTGAAGTGATTTAGGAAGAAATGATGTTAGTTAATCAGAATCAAATGTGTAATACCAATCAAGATTTTTTAAGTTTCTACACTTTGTAATGTTCTTTGATATAGTCGTGTCTTCACACCCAATGTTTTTGTTGACATGTGGTGTTTTAACGAGGACATTGTGCATTTACTATTAGCACATTTTCATTTATTGTGAATAAACTGAAATGCAAGCGTCATTAATGGTTTATGGTGTGAAGTTTTAAGTCTTTCGAGCAATTTCTTCATTTTCTCATATCATTTGATGATGCAGAGCATCTACACAAATTCAAAAAACTTCAAGGGTACTTCAGACCCTATTCACAAACTAAGAAGATCAATTAACAAATCACCAAAAACTCACTTATCTTTTCAACAAAATCCACATCTTTGTAACTTGTTTCACTTTGCCAAAAGGGAATCAAATTACCATATCAAGTTACCAACTCACCACAGACCCTAAAACACCTTGAACATCATTAACTTGATTCGTTCAAAGCAAAAACATTTTGAACAAACAACTCTTTCAACTTTCACCAAATCACCCTTCTTTGCAACTTGTCTTCATAAGGCAAAAAGACAACAAATCATCGCATCTTGTTTCCCACCTTTTACCAAACTCAAGTTCACCCCAAACAACATTATTTTGATGGGATCAACACAACAAAACTTACAGTAAACCCTAGTTACCTCATTTCTTCCAATATACACACCAATCAATTTGCACCTTGACTCCACATTGCTCAAAACACCAAAACAACAAGTTTTGGTTCTAGAATTTTCCCAAACCATTGATACATCTTTAACATCATCACTTTGATAGTTTCAAAACAAATTCAATCACTCATATCACTATTTTCACAGATTCCACATTTCTTGCAGTCAAAGACCAAAACCCTTAGTAGTATTGCATCATGACTAAAACGGGTGTAACATTCAACCCACATTGAATCTCCATAAACTAATTACTGTTTCAGGAACCCATTATTGCCAAATTTAACATATCACAAACTCAAATGCTATTGTTTTGAAAAGAATGCCTGAAAACATGACTGTACCACAGCCAAAATGCATCAATTAGGCCAAATTTGCAAAGCATATACCATCAAATGCACTCCCCAATCCCAAATAACTGTAAAAAATCTTTTATCAGGTCTTATAACTATAGAATCAATAAAAAAAATTCTCATTTAAACCCTTCCATAGGACACAAAATGCAAACCCTATTCTAAGCTTACCAAAGCTCCAAATAAGGAGGGTTTAATGAAAGTTCACCTTCCAAACCTTATACCAACTTGCCACTGCTTCTAACATGTTTGAATATGACTGCACATGCTCTATAAACCAACTTCTAGCCACCTTGTATTTATTTTCAACAAATACTAACTTGTAGCCATCCATTTTCATGAAAAACTTTGTATTTTCTGAGAGAGCAACAACCAAACACTGGATTCTTGTCTTCCCCTGCACCTACCATCACACACACAACTTAAAACATCCTACTCTAACCTACTCCATTGATCTTCAATGCCTAAATCGATGGAGTAGCCATTATAATCTAACTAGACTCTCAAACCCCAATTTTGAGGGTTTCAGACCGAGTTACAGATAAGAGGCTCAAAAAAATGTTATAATCAATATATTCCCTCCTACATGGATTTAAATGAAATCTAGTTCACTGTTCTACTTGAAACAACAAAGTTTAGGGCTTAAAGCTACCATACAGGTCGTACAAAACTGATAAATAACAGAGAGAAACACTGTATTTTATGAACATGGTACTTTTATTATTAGAAACTTTTCAAGAATATAATCTTCAATGTTGTCTCAACCTTACAATGCTCTTTTAAAGAGGTTTACATCAATTATAATACCTATCCTTCCATCTTCAACCGGCTAACAACCTTCTATAACAAGATGACTCTTCATCTTCTTGAAATTTTGCATTTGTGCAAGTTTGCATCTTTTACAACAATAAAGACATTTTTTTTTCAATTTCACTACTTTGACCCCCTAGAGACCTATTTAGGACTCAAATATATTTGAAATGATCTAAACATGACTCTTTTACATGCACATCATGGTGATAATTCAAATTTCTCAACTTTGCCTATTGGAGGCATCATTTCCCTAGGTGCTCCTACACCATTTGATAAGGGTGAAATTTGTGTGTGTTGAGAGGGTTTACATCTATGGTATTGTAAGTAGAAAATGAGGCATTTGTAAGTTCTTATATCTTTTACATTGTGATTTCATAGTTTTTTACACTTCTACGTTGGTTTAATCTATGTTGTTTCTTATTAATGAGTGTTTTTATGGGTTAATCTCTATTTTTGCAATTTCCTCGTTGGCTTTTGATATTTCAGTTGTGGTTTTGTATATTTTCAATCCAAATTAATTGCGAGTTCATGAAACAGTGATAGACATTGAAAGATGTCTATCTATTCAAGATATGTCTAATGTACTATGGATTTTTTGATGCATGTAGATCATGCATGTCTTGAACAGATAAGTCTTATGTTGAATATGTGTATTTGGAATTGTTAAAATGAAGCTTATGCTATTTTTTTGCAATTTTCTCATTCACAATTTATATTTTGTTCTTATTTTTGAATTTTACCAATCAAAAATTATATGTTGTTGTAGCATCTTCGTTATTAGTATGGAGTTTGAGCTATATTCTTGCAATTTCCTGATTGGATTTTGATATTTCATTCGTGGTTTTCTATTTTTTCAATCCAAATTAGTTATGTGTTCATGAAACACTGATAGACATTCAAAGGTGTCTATTTGTTCAAGATATATTTGATGTATCGTGGATGTTTTGATGCATGTACATCATGGATATCTTGAATAAATAAGACTTTTGTTGAAGACGTGTATTTGGAACTATTAAAATGAATATTGTGTTATTTTTTTGCAATTTTGTCATTGGCAGTTGATATTTTGTTCTTGGTTTTGTATTTTCACAATTGCAATTTATTCTTAGGAGCAATGAAGAAAAAATATTTATCAATTCGTAATGATTTGAGTTCACATGGCTTGTGTGTATGACCACATTTTGCTTTTATTTGGATCTAATTTTGAATTGTTGTAAATAGAATCAAGTGCAGTCGCCATTAATGGATTATGGTGTTAAGTTTTATGGTTGTCAAGCAAAACGTTCTTGTGTGTACGACCACATTTTGCATTTATTTAGATTTGATTTTTATTTATTTTGAATAGATTCAAGTGCAGTCACCATTAATGGATTATGGTGTTGAGTTTTGAGTCTATATATATGTGTGTATATATATGTATGTATGTATGTATATGTGTGTATATATATGTGTGTGTATATGTATGTATGTATGTATGTATGTATGTATTGTTGGTGTAAATAAAGTCTTGTACCTAGTTCATTCATTACTAGGGGACTTATTTACACATGTTAAGTTTACTTAGGTCCTAGGAAGGAATCTTTCTAGAAGGTGTTAGTTGTCATTAGTTGTTATCTTATCTTTTGACAACTACTACATGTGAACATGTAAGTGTGATTAGTTGTCTCATGTCATATGATTAAGACACTTGTCATAATCCTATGACATCTTGCATCTCACCTTGGCTATATAACCAAGGGGTCTCTCATTGTAAACACAATCATATCATATCATTGACATTGAATATAGTTTATTCTTGTTACATCTATTCTCTCTCTTTTGTGCTTTCCATTTGGCCTCAAGGTCTTGGCAGCCATAGCGAATTCTAACATGTATACATATGTGTGTGTATATATGCATGTGTTTATATATATATATATTCAAGTGCAGTCATTGTTAATGGATTATGGTGTTAAGTTTTATGGCTATCAAGCAAAAGGTGCTTGTGTGTGTGACTACATTTCACATTTATTTAGATATGATTTTCATTTATTGTGAATAGATTCAAGTACAGTCACCATTAATGGATTATCATTTTGAGTTTTGAGCCTGTCAAGCAAAGGATTATTTGTGTTGTTTATTCATTTGCTCAAAACATTGAATCGGGGTAAAATTTGCTTCTCTTGAGAGGGTTTATAGCTATTGTGTTGGAACCAAAAAAGGATACTTTTATAAGTTCTTATATCTGTTGTTCCCTATAATTGAGTGCTTTTATGGGTTATTTTTTGTTGTTCAGTTAAAGACTTGACATCATAATTCATTAATGTCAACTTTTGTGTTAGCCACATAAACAATGCAATTAATGTTTTCTCTACCATGCATGGATGCCAACTGCACTTCATTCTATTAAAACAAAATCACATGTTCATGTTTACATTGGCTAATATGCTATGTATATATGTATGTATATATATATGTATATACATGTATACATACACATATATGTATTATATATATGTATATATATGAATGTATATATATAGGTATATATGCATACCTATATATGTATATATATGTATAAGTATATATACATACATATATATGTGTGTATATATATGTATGTATCTATGTATCTATATGTATGTATATAAATTTATATGTATGTGTATATATATAAGTGTATATACATATATATGTGTGTGTATGTATATATATGTGTGTGTATGCATATATATATATGTACATATATATGTATACATGCATGTATGTATGTATTTATGTATGTGTTTATATATATATATATGTGTGTGTGTATGCATATATATCTATATGTACATATATATGTATATATGCATGTATGTATGTATTTATGTATGTGTTTATATATATATATATGTATGTATGTATGTATGTATATATATGTATGTGTGTGTGTATATATATGTGTGTGTGTATATATGTATGTATGTATGCATACATATGTATGTATATATATGTGCATTTATGGATGAAGGCATGTACCTATTATTTATGCATACCTACGTGAAGCAAATATGAATAGTATTAGCCCCTGAAACAAAGAAACTATATATAAGGTAGTTTTAGAAGTTGTTAGATAAAATTGTTGCACAATGTATATTGTCTATAACCACATGTCAAATACACGTGTGATGTTCAGGCCCCATTTATTTAGAAGCATGGCATAGTGTGTTTTGTAGTGGTCTTTGATTTTGTAGGGGTCTTTGCCAAATGTTTATTGTTTGGCATATTTCCCTTATTGAAGACATGGATCTACTGCTACAACAATGTGAAAAGGTATGTTCTGAACCAGTTTATGCATTTGTGGATTCTATGACATGAGATATGAAAGGAAGAGAACATAATATTTTCTACACAATGATTGTTCTAATAGCTTTAACAATTACATCCACACTAAGTATGTAAAATACTTCATTTCAAAACTTTTAAATCAATTGTATGTGCTTGGAGCTTAGATTTTGCTACAATGTCATTCCCTTTATAGGTTTTTGGAATTTTTTTGTATATTTCTTTTTCCAATATATGATGCATTGCTTTTACATATTCTAGTTTATTTTATCTTTGGTTTATGTTTTGTTTTACTTCTACTCTCAGTACTACAACAATCACACTGCAACAGTTATTGTCATTATTCATATGTTTGTGTGCTAGAGACAATGTGTCTATTGGATCACTATTCTATTAGTGTGTCATTCTATATTCACATGACTCATAGTCATCATGGTCTCTTATATCATGGTGCATAACAATAAGTGCCACAACAAAATAAAGGTGGCTACTTGTACATGAAGTCACTATGACAATATTTCTTACTTATCTATTCCATTTTTTATCCATCATCATGTGTCATTTAGTTGCATTGTCATCTTTGGGAGATTTCATCATCCTACATGTACATTCATGCAAATCAAATCTAATCATCCTAGTGACATGAATTAACATGATCAATCGTTAATAAATCATTTAGTTGTATATTAATGGCATGCATATCATCTAAAGTCAGTTTCTCCCGTGTCTTTTCAACATACCAATTAGGTTCCATTTCACTCAACAATTCTCTTGACGGGGTGTCAATTACATCACAATTGCTAAGCAATTGGCACAATTTTCCACTTAAGCTTCATTTCAATCCATCCTACTTTTAATTCTTATTTCACACAACACCACTTAGTTGCATTGTATCAAATACAGAGAAAATATAGAGAACTAAAATATTACCTAGGACTATTCATCACTTAATCCCCAATCGATCAACTTCATCATCTATAGCTAAATGCATCAACTAGTCCTAATTAGTCTAGGAAATATCCCTTTCATCTAAAGGCCATAACTTAATTAAATGTTTAATTAACCAACCTTTTCCATTTTACATCTATGGTTATAGGACATATTCATTGATACATAACTAATTGGTCTCAATTTGTTCTATACAAAGAATCAATATTGTAATAGTTCAACTATGGCGTAGTGAAATGTATATGGAAAAAATATATATCTTTAATCTGCCTTGGTCTTACTGTATACATTTAAATTAAATCATGGATAAATCTATCAAATGGAAATAAGTTAAAATATTTTAAAATTGAAAAGGAGAATAAAAAACTGAGAGAGATTAGTGTAGACTAATTCAAAAGCATGTATACATGTAAGCATATGCCAACTTTGTTTGTTTAAGTGGCAATGGATGTATACAGATACATCCAAACAATTATACAACTATCATGGGGAGAAATAAATGTGAATGGTAGCATTGGTTTTCACTTTTGTTCAATAATAAATTACAACTTGATATGGCTTTAGAATTTCTTAATTTTAGGGTAAAAAATAAATATTGGCAATTAAATATATTGATCAAAAACCTAACTATTATATTCTCTGTATTATTGACTAGGTTGATGATTTTTCCTCTAGATAAATTGCAATGTCATTTACTTTTCCAGGGTTAACACTTCTATTTAATCTATTATAGCATATGTTTGTAACCTCATCTTTGAACTAGTTTTGTAGCTGATCATAGATAGGGAAACTAGAATTGCACAAGGATTTGCATCTAAGACAATGTCCACTAATGAGGAAGTAGAGATAAGCATTGAAATGTTTAACTAATATGTGAGTAACATTTTTATTATTTTGTGTTATATATTCATTTTTAAATGTTTCTAGAATCGTATGAAGTATGGAGATTAAGATTAAAGATAAAATGAATAATGCAATATCTTTTTCCCATTTTTGCTCATTCACTTTTCTTATGCTTTTTAGAAGATTGTGGATGTACTATTACAAGCCTACAATCTATCTAATGAAGCTTTCTAAGTTTTTCCAATGCATGGATTCAATATTAGATTATAATTCAGATTTATTTGGGATTATATTTTGTGATTAGAATATAATTCATACTTATTATGTGTTATGGGCATATGCTTGTTGCATGCTATCTAATTAAGTTGATGCAATCTATGTGAAGTGCAATAGACATTCTTTCAACTTCTATTTTTTAATTTATATATCTTGAAATTAGTTAAGAAAAAACCAGTAATAAGATATATTCTTTATTACTCATTATTCCTGAAGAATATATATATGAAAATCATACTATTGGTGCATATAAGTTAGTATACATTGATATATATATTAACTGAGGATTCAAAAATAAATGGCATCACCTTAGATCTATCCATTAATGATGGATGAGGTAAAAAGCTTTGGGACATATTTGATATATAACTTAAAGACTCTAACATATTGTTCTTATTCACCTAATATCAATTATGCACCTGAATTCTTAATATTAAGATCTGAAAGGCTTTTAAATTTCAGTGATAATTGCCATTTCTATTTTGAATTCTTACAGTGTATAAATCTTCAATGCATGATTTAACCACAAAACATATTTAAATATTATTACTCATTAAGCCAAGCATAGTTGTTATAAGGTGATGCCCGTTTATCTGTCAGACCTAATTTCACCATCAATCTTGAAGACAAATATGTCCAGTCTGCTTTTTGTCTTCTATTGCAAGTGAAAGGAGTTATTCTCCAACCTAATTATGTATATGCTACTGCAGGTGGTAGATGTGTGTATAGGCTTCTTAATACTGTTTTCCCTCCTTCCAAATTTTTTGTATGATTTTGTACAATATATATTCTAGTAAGCAATCATTTATGTCCAAAACTGAAGAGGCTCATATTTAGTTAAGAACAAGAATCCTAGCAGAACATCATCTTCTAATTCATTATATTCAATGAAATCAGTGACAAACATTTTTCCCATTATTTCTATGTGTACATCTTGTGCATACCTGCCCATTTGAATTCTTTCTCCATTTATTGCATAACTATGTGGAAGGTCTGGTCAATGCTTCCAAAAATTTGGAGGAATTGCATTGGTTTTTGCCAAAGAACGAGAAGAACCTGTATCCACAAATGCATCTAATGGAATCTTTTTATATCCTGGAAAACATAAATTTATTCTGACATAGTTACCATTATTGGAGAGCAATAATGAACAAGTTTTTTCATATGTCTTTTCGATCTGCAATAGACATTGCAGATGAAATCAATAGAGGAAAACAAGAGAATGGCATGGAAAAGTATGACTTCATAAGTGATTTGAACCATATGAAAAATATAAAGCTCAAGGATTTTATCTACAAAAACCTATTTTCAGAGATTGCACATCCATTTCTACTAAGCAATGAAGAATAATACAAACTACAAAGACAATTGAACAAAGAACAACAATCAATAGTAAAGGACATACTAATGACAAAAAGACTTGCTCTAAAAAAACCATTGTACTTTTTCTTGATAGGTGGAGCTGGCACAGGAAAAACCTTCACAACAAAAATAATTTTCGAAGCAATGATCTGATTCTATGATAAAAAACTAGACAATGATCCACTCAAGCCTAAAGGCATTATTGTTGCTTCAATAGGAAAAGATGCATTCAATGCGGGTGGAATTACTGCACATTCATTCTTCCAATTGCCATGCAATTCTTCAAAAACACTACCTTTCGATTCAAACACAACTGATGCCTTAAGCAAAAAATAAGAGCAATTGCAAATTCTTCTTATTGATGAAGTGTCATTGATTGGTTCAAAAATGCTTTACAACATTGATAGAAGACTTTGTCAAATCAAACACACACCAACAACACCTTTTGGAAACATAGATATCATATTTTGTGGTGAATTCTACCAAGAACAACCTGTATGCGATACTTGGATATTCGAAGAACCAATAATAAATAAGGAGAAAATTCCATATACTTTTTGGATCGACAATGTCAAGTGCTTTGAATTGCATAGTGTAATTAGACATACAAATCAACACTTCATTTCCATACTTAATCATGCTAGGATTGGTCAACAAACCAATCAAGACATTGGCTACCTGAATGCAATGTGCTATAAGACACCTCCAAATGATCCATGATTCCCATACTTGTTTCATAGAAATACAACAGTCAACATGCACAACAAAAAAAATCTAGACTCCTTATCAATAAAGCTTTATGTTTTTAGAGGAAATTGATAAACATGACACAACAATTGATAGCATTCAATTTCAACCTCAAAAATCATGATTGCCTAGCACAATTTTGCTCAAGCAAGACATTTTGGTGGAATTGATTGCTGGAAACATTAATACACAAGATGGACTAGTCAATGGTGCAGATGGCATCTTCAAATTGCATACAACTGAGTAAGAAGACACTTTTTGGATAGAATTCAATGATTTCACTATTGGAAAATTGTGTTAACAAAAAATGTAAAGTCTATACAAAAACTGTATTATGCCTTCTTGAACACTTATAACAAGAATCATTAGAAAATTCAAGATAGGTACAAAAATACTCAATTGAGCACAATTTCCTTTGCAACTTGCATGCACACGAACTATTCATAGAACACAAGGTCTCACAATGGATGTAGTTGCTTTTGACCCATTTAAGGCCTATCGACATGGTCTTGTGTACATTGCCTTATCATGTGTAAGAAACATCGAGTCACTGTACTCATGCATAAACTGCAAGAACAAAATTTTAAAGTCTTAGAAAAAGTAAATGGTGAAATGCAACACCTTATGGCCTCGACGTAGTGGAAAGTACATCATAGCCTTTTTTCTATCTATGCAAGTCATTTTACCATGTGCTCTTTGAATACACGTAGCTTTGCATTGCATGCACAAGAAATAGCTAATGACCATGATATGCTCCAAGCAACTATCCTTTTCTTCCAAGAAACCAAACACAATGTGCTCGACCACATTGGCTTCCTTGAAAAAACATGCAATTGCTATACAACAACGGGTATTCACGGCCTATCAACATGCTGCAGGAAAACAATTCTAGTACAAAACTTTCACAATTTTTTGACAAAATATTTAGAATAAATGACCATTGACCTATTGCATGTGCACACTACTCTGCACATCATAAATTTGTACTTGACACCAAATGCACCCACTCATGATCTTAATTTAATAGAAAGCGATATTTCCTCATTGCCACATAATTCAAAATTGATTATTGCTGGAGACTTTAACATTGACATGTTACAATCCACAAGAACAAAAGCACTTCTTGAATTTATGCAACAACACAAACTGTCGTTGATTATTGACAAGCCAACAACACATGCAGGCAGTCTATTGGATCACTTCTGGATATATAACATCGAATTAGCTACTTCAAGTTCACAATACTAGATACATATTGGTCAGGCCACTTTGCAATATCACTTTAGTTCTAGTCCCAATGAATAGAATTCTAATCTCTTGGCACATGCTTTCATGTATTCACACCAACTTAAATGCTATTATATAGTCATTTGAACAACATCGTATATAGTTTTCCAAGTGCAACTATTTACTATCAACATTCTCTCTGCAACGTGCTATTATCATTGCTTCTTGCTGCTACAAGAAACCATCATGCAATTTTTGTAAGTATAAAAGAATTGTTGGATTAGTTGTTCTTTATGTTGGTCGTGCCTCTAACCAGAATACTTATTTTTCCACTGTTCTGCCTATACACATCTTAGCTTTGCTATTGTTCCTAGTGAGGGCTATCGATCATTCTTTTGTAAAGTTCTCGCATGATTATGCTGTTGCAAATGACTATATGCCTGTTCTGAAATAGGTATATTATCATGCATAATATTACTAAAACCTTTGCACAATATATATTTCTTCATTACAAGCAAATTAGAAAATCAATATTGTTATGAATTGCAGAACTAACTTCAAACAGATCCAGATAATATTTAATTTATGGATATGAACTTTTTAAATTGATTCTACAACTTTTGTTGAGTGCTATATGATTTCTCAATTATATTCTCCACTGTAGTTGATATAAGCTTTGTATCTCGTTGCTTGTGTTTTCTACCCATGCAGATTTCAGCTTTGGCTATTGTTGGGAGAGAACACTACCAATCATACTATTGGAGATATATCACATGATTATGTTGTTGCAAATGACTGAACAACTATTTTGAAATAGGTATGTTATTATGCAAAATATTACTACAGTTTTGCACATCAAACATTTCTTCATTAGAAACAAATCATAAAGTCAAAATTGTTATGCATCGCAAAACTAGCTTGAAGCAGATCCATAAAATATTTATTCTATGGATATGAACTTTCTAAATTGACGGCTACAGGGTGCACATGTCTTACTAGTTCATAGAACATATATCTTAACATTTTCCAACCTACGACATAACATTCAGACCATCTACAAACAGGTAAATGCTTAACAATTGACACCAACAAACTTGAAAACCATATTAGATCTCATTAATGCTTTCTTTTCAGTTTGTTTTAATCTGTTCTTGACACAAATATCTCATTGCATATATTGCCAGAAACACTTAGAAGACACCAACCACATTTCCTACACAACACAAAATGGATCAGTTAGATGACAAACAAGAAGAAAAAAGGCAAGTGTTGTATCCCATTTGTGTCATGTATAGCTTGACTTTGTGTATGCTTAAGTGTCCATTTAGTTTTTGTCATTGCTCAAACTGCAATGTATAGATTGAAGGCAAAAAATGTGCAGCCATCAAGCATACTCGACATATGCACAAAACAATCAACTTTAGCATTTGAAGGTGATATTTTAGCCATTTTATGGCCCTGCTATTACCAAAACTCCTGGCTCACCACGAAAAGCAACAATTGTGCATGTTGATTTGGTTGACAGCCATGGCCAAATGGCAATCACTATAAATATTAACAACAAACTAATTGACAGATTTCTGCCATATTTATTGCCTCATACAAGTGTGTGCTTCACAAATTTTGTCATTAGAAAAAAACACAATATGAAAGAGGAGATGTTGAATAATTCCTTGTGTTAACCCCTCAAAGCACCATTCAATCCATTGTCAAAGTCTGTAAGGAACGTAGACTGATTCATGACACAACCATCTCGCAGCTCATCCAATCAGATGACAACTACTCTATTGGAACAATTAGCGCTATTGTTACTAGTCACCATCAAGCGCCAATGCAATATGAGTTGCAAGTTAAAGATGGAGAGTCCCGTGATGATTTGGCTACTGTAAGATGTTTTGCACAGTTAATGTACTTATTTATAGGATTCCTTTATGCATTAATAATATTTACATTTTAACAGTCTCCTTTTGATTAAAATAATGTATGTATTTTAGAACATACAATTTCTAATCTAGTTTAGTGCCATAAAATTATTAAACTAATTTTCCTTGGAATTTTCCATCTGAACAATTCTATATTTTATAGGTTATAGTCCCCACCAGCCATGCAAAGCTCTATGCCACACTTAAACTAATCCTAGCATCAACAAAAAACCCCTTCATATTGTTCAAGAATATTGTTCATTCTGGGGCAAAAGGCACAAGTCTAATGAAAACAACGCAACCCAGCTTCATTGATGAGCTCAATGATGCATCTACAAAAGCCTCCCTAGAACCACTTAAGTCGTCAAGCATGGAAGTAAATACCTAAAACATTCACATTTCACATAATAGTATAGGCTTCTAATTCAAAGCACTTGTCATGTGCGCCCTACTATTGTGATGTTGTTTATAAGTTTTGTAAAAAACTTTTGAAATTGCATTCTTGTAATTTGTCACTAATTACATCTACATTACCATTCTAGGTGACTAGAACATTGAGGCCTAAAAATGTCCACTTGCCCCCATATAAACCAGTTTGTACATCATGTAAACAAAGGGTTTTTTAACACAAACATCAAAGAATGATCTTGCACGATGCACAACATGTGCAACTGACATAAAATTTGAATACATGCATTTTCTCTAATGCATTGTTTAAACAACAGATGGAGTTGTGGATTGTTATCTGCACAAACAACAACTACAAAACAACTTCCCCCAGCTAGCTACAATACCATTTGAAAATTGCAAGAAAGACATGTCTACGGTAATCTTCTTGTTATAGAAGTTTCAATTACAAGGAACATTCACACTTGCAATGGATAATTGCATCATATGAATTTTCACAGAAGGAAGCGCCATGACATCTCCACCAAGTTGAGAAAACATTCACAACTTAGCATAGGTGCTTACCTTGCAGTATTACAATTTTAATTCTTATTCCTTGATAGCATATTGTGACAACTACATTGTGAGAAACATAATGCTAATTGTTTGTGATGCAGGATACAAGCAGCAAAACATAGCAGCGTAGAATGATATCAAGTAGCAAGACATTAAAGATGTTGCATAATATGGCTCTTGTTGACAATATCAATGACAAGACAATTTTATTGATGCTTTAATGAAGACTAATATGATGACTTATTTTAAATTCTTATGTGCACCATATAATTTCACAATTGACTATTGGTTTGTTTCAAACATATATGCTATGGATATAAACAACTTTGCTTAGCATTCTAGAAACCATTATTAGTAGTGTTTCATGGATTACATTTTTTATTCTATTCATATCATAGTAATACATGTTTATGATGAAATGAAAATTGTAGTGAACCAATGTTACTTGTGTGTGAAATAGAAGATACTTGTGCTAAGATGCCTAATGCTTTTACATACAATGTTGTATTCTTCCAAGAATTGGATAGCGAGTAAATGATTATGGCCTTGTTTGTAGTGTTGTTTTGAAGAACTTGGTTTGTGGCTTTGAAAATGGATGAACAATAGACAATAGGTGATCAGTATATTAATTTATCAATTTCATTATAAAATGGTAGCACATATCATAAATCATGAAACCAAGTCTCTCAAGCAATGAAATCTTGTTACATGTATCTCAGATGAGTCATTGTTCATGTGCCATAGACTATAGTGGTTGATGGTAGTTGACATGTATTTTGTGTGCAAGGACATTATGAATTTATTTGGATCTATAACTTCCTATGTCTTTTACAATATAATTTTTATAGTTTATATACCTTTCCAATTCATTAATGGCTTATGGTGTGAATTTCTAGGTCTATCAAGCAAAGGATTATTTGCATTTCTTATTCATTTTCTCAAATTGGTCGATGGGGATGAAATCTGTGTCTATTGAAAAGGTTTATACCTATCGTATTGGAAGAAAAAAATGAGGCATTTGTAAGTTCCTATCTTTTACACAATCTTTTTTTGTGTTTATTCATTTGCTCAGATTATTTGATGAGAGTGAAACCTATTCCTGTTGACAAGGTTTGTGTCTATCATATTGGAAGTGAAAAGTGAGGAATTTGTAAGTTCCTATATCTGAAGAATAGGGTAATGGGTCCCGTTTTGTTGCAAATTACTTTTGGCATAAGAAAGGTAAAAATTTAATCAATTCCTAATGTTTTGTTGCTATTGCAAATATTTCATGGCTTTGTAATGTTCTTTGTTATAGTCGTGTCTTCGCACCAAATGTTTCTGTCCACACGTGGTGTTTTAACAAGGACATTTTGCATACACAGTCCCTAATTTTCATCTATTGTGAATAGACTAAAGTGCAGGTATCATTAATGGCTTATGGTGTGAAGTTTTGAGTCCATTGAGCAAAAGATTATTTGCGTTGTTTATTTATTTTCTTAGATTGTTTGATGGGGGTGTTGACATAGTTTATACCTATCGTATTCAAAACAAAAAAGGAGGTGTTTGTAAGTTCCTATATCTTTTACACTCTCAATTTTGCATTGTTTATTCACTTGCTTAGATTGTTTGATGAAGGTAAAATTTGTGTCTAATGACAAGGTTTATGTCTATTGTGTTGAAGCAAAAAATGAGGCGGTTGTAAGTTCATATATCTTTTACAATGTTGTTTTATAGTTTTTTACATCTTTGCATTTTATGGGTCAATTTTCTATGAGAAACATTTCATTAATACACAATGTTTTTTTGTAATCATCTTCAATTTTTTTTAAAATTATAAGTATTTTCTCACTGACTATTGCTATTTTTCTCGTGGTTTTGTTTTTTTCTAATTGCATATTATTTTTGGTGCAAGAAGGCGAAAAATTCAATCAACTCCTAATGTTTTGTTGCTATTGGAAATATTTCATGACTTTGTAATGTTCTTTGATATAGTCATACCTTCACATCCAATGTTTCTATCCATGATGGTGTTTTAACGAGGGCATCGTGCATATATAGTCCCTAATTTTCATTTATTGCTGTAGACATCCAAATTTGGACAATTAATTTATCCAAATTTATCACTTTTCATCTAAACATCCTCTTATCCGAGTTAATTAAGTAATATTACTATTATTTAATTAATATCTTTAATTCTGCCAAATCCCTAAGGTATTTAATTAATAATTAAATACCTTACCCTCCTTAATCCTCTTTTCATCAAATAAATTAAATAAATATTACATTTATTTAATTCCTCACATGTCATGTTCATCTAATCCTAATCCATTTCCTAATCTCTTCATTAAGGATATGCACATGCCTAATCCTTGATTAGGATGTGTCACATCCTCCAACTTTTGCAAGTTGGCTTCTAATCCTCATTTATCCTCTAATTACTGATTAATTAGCCTAATCATTACCCAAGGAATTTTTAATTCCTTTTTATTCTTCCTAGATTCCCCTCTTTTACATGTGAATTTTTAATTCACATTCCATCCTTCCAAGGCTTCTAGAACCTTGGACTTGTCACAATCTCCACATGTGACCAACCTTGGACTTGTCACAATCTCCACATGTGACCAAGTCCCACCTTTTGGAGCCCACCTTTTATCCTTTAGATCCTCCTAAGTGTGAATTGAATTCACACTTATTTCCCCAACCACCTTTCCTTTTCCCATGTAGATTTTTGAGGAATTCAAAATTCCTCAAATGTCCCTTTCACTCCCACTTGGGGACAAGGAATCCCTTTTTAAGGAAATCTCCTCACTCCCCAAGGTGCATGTCCTTTCTCCACCTCATGTACCTTCTTGACACCTCACTTACACCTCATATCCCCTTGTCCACTTCACCCTCCACATGTCAAGATGTGAGGGCTTGTATTCTCAACCCACCATAGCCCTTCATCTTGGCCTTGTTGGAGCAATCTTGACCGTTGAATTCTCTAGAGAATTCAAATTCTTCTATAAATACCCCTTCCTCAAGGGCATTTTCAACTTCTTCATTTGAGCAACCTTATGCTGCCAATTTTCATTTTCAACACTTTTTGATTTGAGAAACTACATGCTGCCTATTTGCTTTCCCAAACACTTTTGAATTTTCATAACTACATGCTGCTAATTTACATCCTCAATCCTTTGCCATCATTTTAGCCATTTCTCTTGATCATATTGCACATCTAATCTTGCATTTTAGTCACTCAATCCATCATCTAAGGAGCACACAAATCATTCCAAGCAAGGGCCAATCAAGGAGAAATCAACAGCAAGGAAGGTGAAATCGTTTGTGTCTTATTTTGTCCATTTTCCTTATTGTTTATCACTCTTTTGGCTAATCTTGAGGTGTCCTTGGTCTTTTAACATTCGCATTTTTAAGTTATTTTGCACATTAAAATAGGATAGAATATCAAGGTATACAATTGCAAATAGACTAAAGTGTAGGTGTCATTAATGGCTTATGGTGTGAAGATTTGAATCTGTTGAGAAAATAATTATTTGCATTGTCTATTTATTTGCTTAGACTGTTTGAAGGGGGTGAAATCTGTGTCTATTGAGAGAGTTTATATCTATCATATTGGAAGCAAAAAAGGAGGCGTGTGGAAGTTCCTATATCTTTTACACTGTCATTTTTGCATTGTTTATTCACTTGCATAGATTGTTTGAGGGTGAAATCTCTGTCTGTTGATAGGGTTTATGCCTATCGCGTTGAAAATGAAAAAATGAGGTGGTTGTAAGTTCCTATATCTTTTACACTATCATTTTTGCATTATTTATTCACTTGCTTAGATTGTGTCATGGGCATGAAATATGTGTCTGTTGATAGGGTTTATGTCTGTCATGTTGGAAGCAAAAAATGAGGCAGTTGTAAGTTCCTATATCTTTTATAGTGTCTTTTTTTTTTTTTTGCATCTCTGCATTTTATGGGTCCATTTGCTATGAGAAACATTTCATCAATACACAATATTTTTTTTGTAATCATCTTCAGATTTTTTTAAAAAAATTAATCAATTCCTAATGTTTTGTTGCTATTGAAAATATTTCATGGCTTTCTAATCTTCTTTGATGTACTCGTGTCTTTGCACCCAATGTTTATGTCCACGTGTGGTGTTTTAATGAGGAAATTGTGCATATATAGTCCCTAATCTTCATTTATTGTGAATAGACTGAAGTGCGGGTATCATTAATGGCTTATGGTGTAAAGTTTTGAGTCTATTGAGCAAAAGGATTATTTGCATTGTTTATTCATTTTCTCAGATTGTTTGATGAGGGTGAAATTTGTGTCTATTGAAAATTTTATATCCATCATATTCAAATAACAAAAGGAGGCATTTGTAAGTTCCTATATCTTTTACATTGCAATTTTTGTGTTGTTTATTTAATTGCTCGGATTGTTTGATGATGCTGAAATCTGTGTCTGTTGATAGGGTTTATGTCTATCATCTTGGAAACGAAGTTAGAAAGTAAAAGACCAATTTCCTTCAAATTTAGAATGGGGGGGATTGGAAAGAAGTTGATCTCGTTTACCTGACTTCTTAGATAGGTTTTGAACCAGCATGAGGTATCTAGATGCATGGAAGTTGTGATAGATACATTTTGTATCTTCACAACTCCCATTTCCCCAACATGGTTAGCCTAACAAGTCCTATGGATTCTCAAAGTCATTTTTTGTGTAATATGGTCTATTAAGAGGATTTATATCTATTGTATGGGTAATATGTTCTATTGAGAATATCAATGGTTTGTTTCATGAGGGTCAAATATGTGTCTATTGAGAGGGTTTATATCTATCGTATTGCAAGCGAAAAAGGAGGCGTTTGTAAGTTCTTATAACTTTTACACTATCATTTTTTGTGTTGTTTATTCATTTGCTTAGATTTTTGATGGGGGTGAAATCTATCTTTGTTGATAGGGTTTATGTCTATCATCTTGGAAGCGAAAAATGAGGTGTTTGTAAGTTTCTATATCTTTTATAGTGTCGTTTTATAGTTTTTAACATCTTTACAACTATAATGGGACTTATTTTGTTGCAAATTGTTTTCAGAGTGAGAAAAGGACAAATTTAATCAATTTCTAATGTTTTGTTGCTTTTGGAAATATTTCATGGCTTTCTACTTTTCTTTGATGTAGTCGTGTCTTCACACCCAGTGTTTCTTTCCACATGTGGCATTTTAACGAGGACATTGTGCATATATAGTCCCTAATTTTCATTTGTGTTGTTTATTCATTTGCTTATATTGTTTGATGAGGGTGAAATATGTGTCTATTGAGAGAGTTTATACCTATCATATTGGAAGTGAAAAAGGAGGCATTTGTAAGTTCTTATACCTTTTACACTGTCATTTTTGTGTTGTTTATTCACTTGCTCAGATTGTTTGATGAGAGTAAAATCGGTTTTTGTTGATAAGGTTTATGTCTATCATGTTGGAAGTGAAAAATGAGGCGGTTGTAAGTTCTTATATCTTTTACAGTATCATTTTATAGTTTTTTACACCTCTGCATTTTATGGGTTAATGCCTATTATTTGTTGTTATCTGCATTTATTAGTCCTTAATTTTCATTTATTGTGAATAGACAGAATTGCAGGCATCATTAATGGCTTATGGTGTGAAGTTTTAAGTCTGTAGAGCAAAGGATTCTTTGTGTTCTTTATTCATTTGCTTAGATTGTTTGATGCGGGTGAAATCTGTCTGTTGAGAGGGTTTATATCTATCATATTGGAAGAAAAAAAGGAGGCATTTGTAAGTTCCTATATCTTTTACACTATCATTTTTGCATTGTTTATTCATTTTCTCAAACTGTTTGATGAGGGTGGAATCTGTGTCTATTGATAGGGTTTATGTCTATCATATTCGAAGCAAAAAATGAGGCATTTGTAAGTTCTTATATCTTTTACAATGCCATTGAATAGTTTTTTACATCTATGCATTTTATGAGTTAATGTCTATTGTTTGTTGTTCTTTGCATTTTATGGGTTAATGTCTATTCTTCCCTATCTTTGAGTGCTTTTATGGGTTAGTCTATGTTGTTGAGTTAAATACTTAACACATCAATTGGTAATGTTTTGTTGCTATTTGAAATATTTCATGGCTTTGTAATGTTCTTTGATATAGTCATCTCTTCGCATCGAGTGTTTTTGTCAACGTGTGGCATTTTAACAAGGATATTTATCATTTATTAGTCCCTAATTTTCATTTATTGTCAATGGACTAAAGCACAACCATCCTTAATGGATTCTAGTGTCAAGTTTTAAGACTGTCAACCAAAGGATTATTTGCATTGTTTATTCATTTGCATAGATTATTTGATGGTGATGAAATCTATCAAAAAAGGAAGCATTTGTAATTCCCTATATCTTTTACACTATCTTTCCTACGTTGTTTATTCATTTGCTTAGATAGTTTGATGAGGTTGAAATCTATGTCTATTGAGAGGGTCTATATCTATCATCTGCTTTTATGGGTTGATGTCTCTTGTTCAATTAAATACTTAATACCATAATTCATAAATGTCAAGTTCTCTATTGACCACCATTAACAATGCAACTAGTCTTTTGTCTGCCACACATGCATGCCAGCCGCACTTCAATCTATTAATTGAAAATTAGGTCTAGATAAGCGCAAAATCTGTCAGTGTAAAATGTCTAATATTTCATCAATGCACAATGTTTTTTTGTTGGGGACACCCAGTTCTTCAATGAGATTAGATTAATAATTTTCTATCTTTTCTCTTCATTTCACTGATTAGCTTTAAAATTAAACAACTTTAATTTAGGATCTTCTTCTTCTATAGGTATTGATCTCTCAAATGTAGGTACATAACAAGTTCTTGGCCTTGCTGGCCTGTCAAAAGAACTTGAAATGAAATTTGTAAGATTTATTCTATCTTGCCTGTCTTTCATATTAAAGGATTTTTGTTTCTAATATTTTTCATGGTTTTTAATTTTAACTATTTTTTCCCTTGACTAATTCCTACTTTCAATTTCAATGCAACTATCTAAACCAATGAAATTTGAAAAGGAAACTTAGTTGGTGCTCTTTGATCCTATAGTACCACCTTCCAAAATCATAAATGCAGTTTGCTAGTGGGCATTAGACATTGCACATAATCCCCTATTACTTCTTATCATGTTATACACATCACATATTGATGTTGCTATGATCACAATAAAATTATTATTTCCACATGCATCAGTTTGACTGATTCAATGTACATAAAACTATTTGAAATTCTATAAATTAGACATTTCATAATTCATTGTCATCTATTGAATATAATATTTTTGATTTAGACAATTCATTGAAGGATATTTATACTCATCTTGATAAAACTTATCAAACAAAAGTTATCATTAGATTTATGCTCAAATATTTTTTAATATGGATATTCATAGGATGTTTGTTTGATTTCACCTTATTGCAGTATAATGTCCTTTGATGTTTCCATATAGACACTTGAGAAATTTTTATAATTCCATGCTATATCATGCTATGATATATTATTTCATGGTTACTATTATTTGTATCTTTGCATATGACCTTAATTAATGTACATTGGTGCTTCATTGCTTTATTCTTCTAGTGTTGAATACCTTAAGCAATCCTTCAAACAATAGCATTATGTTACACCCATTACTCATTTATTTGATCTTCTAACTTGGGAACTCTTCCTATATGTCCTAATGATCATATTTATCTCTCTTTCTCTTACTATTCATGTGTCTTGTGCACCTTCACATTCTACCTAACATGCTTGTTGAATATATGGTGAATGTCACAAATAAAATATTAACAATCAAGTTTTACAATCTAATTTTAAACATGTAATTAAACCATAAAGATTAATGACATGGTGGAGAAGTGAACATAACTATTCAAAACATATGAACACCAAATATGTGTGGAGAAAACCTTGGAAGAAAAAACACTACTAAAAAGACTCAAGCTTGCATCAATCAAATTAAAAAAATACATCAATATAATATGCTTATCACTTTATCTAATACTAATCTAGCACTATAAGAGTACCCACAAAAGAACCCAAAAAAATTCTACCTTATGTATCCATTATCTAGAAACATTACAAATAAGTGGTTCCAACACTATGAGTCAGAAACATAAGCCATAGCAAAAATCCAAAGTCGCATGGTCATGATCAACATCCTAGATTAGAAAGTAACTCATCTTACACATCTTTATATATCATAGATTGTGTCATAGCAATCAAAATGAATAGTTTCTCAAATCTATGAACTCCATGAGAGTATTTAATTAGAAGGATGTTCTATAACTACTAATTTTGATATTTTCAATGTAACATCCCTATTTGATACCTTCCCACACACTATTCCAACTATTTCAAAGAATAAATAATCTGCACATTTCATGATGTTTGAAGATCATAAATTGTTTATCATCGACATGCTTAAATATGGGTAACCAGGACATAAAACTTACAAGATGAATCATACACCTAATCCTAGCATTCTCCCACTTAACATTCATATTGCAAAGACACAATAAGAAAATAAAAAATGATGAATCAAGTGCTAGAAGATGAAAGATGCATGGCCTAGATCTACACCAACAAAACTTATATCTGATTATTGGCTTAGTGAAAAAAACCACAATATTAACCAAAGTATCATTCTTCTATACTGTGACTCTACCACCTACAACCATCTTATGGACAAAGTGATAACAAACATATTATTCCTACCACCATGGTACATTAGGTTATGTACCTTATTGTGCTCCTTAGTTTTGTATTCAAATTTTGATTTAGATATTGATGATACCACTAATGTGCCCAACTATCTCTCATGGGATGTGTATATTGTAACTTGTTTGTTTGAAATCTAGCAATGTTTCTTCCTTACTATTATATATATGTATGTATGTATGTATGTACGTATGCATGTATGTATATATATGTGTATATATATGCATGTATATATATACATCTATATATGTATATACCATTACTATATATATATTTGTATACATCCATATACTATATATATATATATATATATGTATGGGTGTATATACATATGCATACATATATACATATATATATATAATATAATATATATAGATATATATGTATATATATACTTATATAAATATTATATATATATACATACATATATAATTAGTCATTATAATACTTGACTCAACATTATAAATTTTATGAGATGATTTATAGTTAGTGATTTTATTTCTAAAATATTTTCAAATTGTGTTGATTTATTCAATGGTTGATATTTTAACTAAGTGTGTCGGCACAAGTTCTCCCCATCGGTGGTTAATTGGAGATTATTTCACTTGGGTAAATGAGTCTAGTTGTATTTAGATGTCTCACTCAATTTTAGTTATTAATTAGAGACTATTTGACTTGGGTAAATGAGTCTAGTTATATTTCTATGTCTCAAAGACATGATAAGAAAATTAAAAATGATGAATCAAGTGCTAGAAGATGAAAAAAGCATGGCGTAGATCTACACCAACAAAACTTATATGTGATTATTGGCTTAGTGAAAAAATCCACAATATTATCCAAAGTGTCATCCTTCTATATTGTGACTCTACCTCCTACAACCATCTTATGGACAAAGTGACAATGAAGGATGACACTTTTGATTCAAGTTCCTATCCCAATGGGTAGAGTGACAATGAAGGATGAATACCTTATATATTTTGAAAGAAATATATAACTTATGTGTTTCAATTTGACTTGAATATTTGATAAGTTACTAAATACAATCATTGAATCTAACATTACTAATCAACTGTAAATTTTTCGTATCCTTACATGCTAGATAACTATTTTTAAATGGTCTTAAAGTTGTAGTCAACCTTTTTAAAATGACTTATTTATACTTTAGCCTTATCAAGAGTGAATTGATGAATTTTCCATGAAAAATATGTTATGCATAGAAAAGTGCATACCTTCGCTTTTACTATATTAATTTACACCCACTTTTGATAATATTGCAAATATAATATCCTAGTGTTCAATTTGTTATATTTGGTGCATAAGTAGACCCAAACATGAAACCTACTAGTCATTAATCCATCCTAGGAAAAAATGGTCTAGAATAACTCTCTCTATAACTATACCTATACACTCTAGACCATATTGAAATACAAATTTTCCCTCTAAATAATACTAAACCCACAACCTCATCCTTTGAGTTCAAGTTTATTTCCTATTTTTCGAACTTGAACCTTTCAAATAACATGACCATGTCACATCATTTTGTGTGTTAAATACTTTGAATTGAGCATTAAGGATCTTATATATTAGTTTATCATCAATCTATCAATCATCAAATAGAATCAATCAAGTATTTGATATCATTTGTATCACATAAAGATTCACATGTTGAGTTAGCACTTGCATCACAAATGTTACACTTTAATTATCTAGACTATTGGTATGAATTAGGTTTCCTACCTAACTAGTTCACCTAGTAGGTCCTATTCATATATTAAGTTTACTTAGGTCCAAAGAATCTTTCTAGAAGTCTTAGGTGTCATGCAATCTTACCATGTCATTCAATAATTTTTCCTGCTTCATTTAATATTTAATGAGTTAGTTGTCACATGACATAGGATTAAGGCATGTGTCATGATCCTGTCTAATCCTATGTCTCAGCTTGGCTATATAACCAAGGGTCTCTCATACATTGTATATTGAATTATATTTGGATTGTTGATAGGAATATAGTTTATTCTTGTCATATTGATCTTCTATCTTTGTGCTTTCTATTTGGCCTCTATATTTTGGTAGTTAGCCAAATCTTACATGGTATAAGAGCAAGTGGGGTGCCTTTGGTTAGTATTTTTGGGGAGATCCTATTAGATCTTGAAAATTTGAGTATGATCTTCTCTTGCATCATATGATGATTTGGAGAATAAAAAAAACTTGATAGAAACACCAAAATTATAGGGGGTTCCTTTTTATGGCTTTGTATTGCAGGTTCATTTTGGAGCTTGTTGGTGCAAATCTGAGCTCACCATTGAGTTTAGGGTGTTCAAGAAAGTTAGTTTTGTCTTTAGTTTCATCCAAATTAGGCATATGAGGCTCGATCTATGAGGGTTTGAAGTTGAAGAGTGGTTGCCAAATCTAGGAGGTAGTTGCAATTTTGGTGCATTTTGGGTCAAATTCGACCCTACCATCGCATCCAGAAGACCCAAAAACCCCAAGATCAATTGTCAATTCATCAAAATTGGACAACTTTTCCCAGGGTCATTAGAGAAAAAATATACCCAATTCAATCATCCATATGAATGTACAGTTGTTGTAGGGCGACATTGCTATTTAGTACAGTCAAAAAAATATTTTCAACAATTTTTTAAAAAAATTATGATATATTTTTTTAAATTATTATTTCAATTTTTTTTTCAGTAAATTTAATTAAATAAAATTACATACCTAGTACCCTAGGTGTGCCACAAGGGCCCCGTTGGGTGCCATGTGACATGAGTAGAGGCCCCGCCACCGTGCGGTGCCAATCGCCAAACACCCGGCTCTAATAGTCAACTTTTAAAAAACTGACAAAATAAAATCGAATATTCTACCCAAAATACCACCAACAATGATTCTGGTAAAGAAATATTCCATTGAATTTTCTAAATGGATATTTTGAGCTCTGAGTTGATAATCAAACATTTCAAGCTTCACAAAGAATATTTTGATGGTTTGAATCTGATGTGTGACAACCACAAAGCTGTCAATTTCAAATTCATAGTTATAGAATATTTATGGAATATGCCTTGTTGATGTCAGCAGGGCATTTTTAAAATCCCCCCCTCTCCATTTGCATTTTGGTTTTGGAGGGCAATTTTAAAACACCCATAACTCAAGCTCAAGACCTCCATTTTTTGAGATTTTTTTTATTTGGGGTAAAATTTTGTTCTCTTTGCAGTGGTGTAGACATTTTTTATTTTGGCATCTTGATTTTCTATAAATTACAACTTCTCATAGGTTTTGATGAGTCGTTCTTGTTTTAGGAACTTCCAAGGCTCTATTCTTGCTCCTATGGTGACATTTTTGAGTGAAATATTTTTTGAAAGTGCATAATTTTCCATGTACCATTCAGTGGTGTGATCAGATTGATCTCATTCTATGTAAAAAAAATTATTTGATATTATGGCCAAAATTGGCATTTGTATGTACCAAGATCAAGACCACTTCACTATTTTTGGCAAGTGGCATCTATAATTGCACTAATCATAAAGAACAAAGATTATATATTACTAGGGGGTTCTTTAATTGAGTGAATTTGGGGGATTATTCTTATGGTTGTGGTTACATTCCTCTTGATTTATGTTATGTCCTTCTTGTTTCATCATGGAGCAATCTTTAATTCCACTTCTAACACCTTACAACTATCCTAAATAGAAGTATGAAATGAAAAAATTGCTAAGAGTTAATAGGGTGTATAGGATAGTTCATGGGCTTGATGGTGAACCAAAAGATGATGAAGCTAAAAAGAATAAGTAGTTGAATAGCTGTGAAGAAGCCATTCGCTATTTATGCTTGTATGTCTCTCCCGAGTTGTTTCACATTGAGCACTTGGATACACGCATGGCTATGTGGAGTGCATTGTCAAAATTGTTTGGGAAAGCATATGAAATTCAAGGACATTTGTTGGAGAACGAATTAATAGTCTCAATCCATGTAATTTTGACAACATACAGGACTTCATCACCAAATTCAAGTCACTAAGAACACAATTGAAGGATTATAAAATTGAAAAATAAAATACACAATTGATGTTAAGTGTTCTTTCAAAGATAGGACCTAAATATTCAATGTTCGTGTCTACTTTCTATGCTACAAATAATGCCTTTGGGAGTGAGTTTAAGATGCCTTCCTTTGAGGATTTTGTTATGCAACTCACTAGGGAGAAAGATAAGCTTATTCAAATGGGTGTTTTGAAGTCTTCAAAATCCCACACCTTGATTGCAAAGGATGAGAATTCTTCAAGTGGCAAAGAAAAGAAAAAGAACAAGCCTAAGAAGAACACACAATCCACATCTAATTCCATAAAAGAATATAAAAATTCCTCTAAAGGGGAATCATCTAAGAAGGAGAGGCCTACTTGTGCATATTTCAAGAAGGATGGACATGAAGAACATTATTGATATAAGAAGGATCTTGATGAATTGATACATATTCTTGTGAAGAACAAAATAAGTTTACCTTCTATAATGTCTACTTAAACTTCTTCCAAACATAAAATTCCTAATAAGGAAAAGAGTCACACTATTGGGACAAGTAAGAACAAAGGTCAAGATCTTTGTGCTTTTGTAGGTCATGGATCAGGGAGATGGCTTCTAGATTTAGAAGCTTCTCATCATATGACATCTTCATGGACTATGTTCTCTTATTTTGAGCCTTGTGTAATGCTACCTATTTTTATGGGCAATCATACTTATGTGAATGTAATTGGGACAAGATCTATTGATATTGGGGATGACACCTTAAATGATGGCTTATGTGTACCTCAACAAACAATGTCCTTTATATCTATCAAATCATCCATGGCGGAGTGGGGAGGATTGTGGAATTCACTCCTGATTCATTTATCATCAAATACTTGGAGAGAAGAAAGGTAATTGCTACTAGGATGGTTGATCATGCATCTCAGTTATACACCTTTTCAAACTTTGTTCCTAATGATGATATTGATCCTTTGGATGATGATCACACTTCTAGTTTGGACTATGATTTTGAGGAGAATTTTGGTTACTTAAATTTGGGTGTTGTCACATTTGATCTAGTTCTTGATCCATGCATTTTATCTCCTCCATCTACTGTTACAGTTGATGATGCTTGTGTTGCTACAATTTGGCTTCTTGTGATTCATTGCAACAGACTATTCATTGTCTTCTAGATATGGTGACTTGGGATTTCTTCTTGATAGGTATTTCATACTTGTTTGTGGAGTCTCATATTGTATATTTAGGAGATACCATTGATTTCATACATCTCCTCTTTGAAGATGATCCTTATTTAGTTATTATGAGGGACCACTCTAACCCTCTTGTTCATTATCTACATGATCATTCTTCACAGTTTGACATGAGTGTGGATACTTTTGGATAATATTTGGAGGAGGCTTCTTTATCTTCAGAGGTGATATATTTGTCTTTGGATTGTGTTCTACATTCATCTCTACTAGATTTTGGATTGTCATCTTCAACAATGTGGCCTAGAATGCCTATTTAGAGTGTGTTAGCTTTTAGCATCGACATGGAGAGACTTGAGCATAATTCAATGGCACAATAAATCATTCATCTTCCCTCATTTTCGTTTTAGAAATGGGAAGAATTCATGCATACATTCTCAGTTGTGTTCCTTCCTAAGGGGAGGAATATTGCTCAATGATCTTGGATCATCTTCAAGATTCATTTTCAGACATCTACCATCATTTTAGGAGATAGTAATTTGAGGGGGGGGGTGCATTGGATCTCTTCTTCTTCTATCTTATTGGGGGGTATTTTTCCTTGTATGGGGTTTTTTCCTTCTCATTCTTCATTGAGAGTATTTTTTTTTCATCCCGTTTGGGGAGCAGTTTTGTCCCATTGGGTTTTCTTCTTTAATATGTTTGTGAGAGATTGCATTTGTACATGGGTACCTAACATAGCCTAGTAGCCATGACTCATCATCATCTTTGTATCATTTGCATTAGTTTCCTCTTTCCTAAGTTTCACTTAAGGTGGGTGTTGGTGTGAATAAGGTTTTCTTCCTAACTAGTTCACCTAGTAGGTCCTATTCACATGTTAAGTTTACTTAGGTCCTAGGAATCTTTCTATAAGTCTTAAGTGTCATGTGATCTTATCATGTCATTTAATACATTTCATAGGTCATTTAATATTTGATGAGTTAGTAGTCACATGACATAGGATTAAGACACTTGTCATGATCATGTCTAATCATATGTCTCACCTTGGCTATATAATCAAGGGTCTCTCATATATTGTATATTGAATTCTATTTGCATTTTTGATATGAAAATATCTTATTCTTTTCATATTGGTCTTCTCTCTTTGTGCTTTCCATTTAATCTCTAGATCTTGGTTGCTATCTACACAGCCAACTCTTACATAGACATCTTAAATATTTTCTTGGTGTGTCCTTACATCTTGTTTATTGATAATAGGGCTTGAATACTATCAAGAAGGTTGGAAATATTTCCCTTTGTTTGAAGTAGGCCCCTAAAGGTGCTACTCAACACCACCAAGTTTCAAACACAATTGGAAGAGTAATTAAATAGGTCTCAAAGAATGGAAGAGTAGAGGATGGATATGTGCTTCAACAAATGGTCCTAATAAGGGTGAACAAATTTGGTAGTGTATAAAAGTAGAGTAGATTCCCTTAGTAGTTTTAAGTCAATATGGTGTTGAACTAATAGAAAAACTATGATATTAATCACTAAGTGCACACTATAACATGATACCAATTAATGACTACATCCAATCATCAAAACAACACTAAGGACTTCTAACCCTCTGATTTCTTTTTATTATTTATTAGTCTCAACTCTTTTAATTAATTCTTTAAATCATATTTACTACTTATATCAATTAATTAGTCCTAAATTAGTATGATAATTACTTTATTTCACAATATTGTAGTGAATTTTACTTTTGACCCCCTCTAGTTCTTAGAGTAAACCTTCCTTCTATTTTTAAAATTTTTTATCTAAATTTTCTCATTTTTTACTCATATATAAATTGCATGTGCTTTAATTGTCTTTTACTTATTTAGTCATGTCACATATTAGGGTTATATGCAAAACATCTTCCATGATTGCATTTTCCTTTTAGGTGTATTATGAGACTCAACACTTCTATTACTAGGATCCCTTTGAAGTTAAAGCTATGGAAAATCTAAATGCATATATGCATCTTAACAAGAAAAAACCTATTCATATGCTCACCTTAAAAATGATAAAAATCAAAAGAAGATGGATATGGCTAAAATAATACAAACTCAGCCTAGAGGATATTAGTAAATTTAATGATGGTGTTAACCCTTTAACATTAGTAGATGCACTTCATAATTTATTCATGACAAATATTATGGGATGAATGTGCTTAAAGGTAGTAGCCAAATTATTGGCAGATACAATGATCCTAATGATACTCTTCTTCCCTCATAATATCAAGCTTATTCTTTCACTCTCCCTTCACAACCTCAATCACCTGCAACTTTTCCTATCTAATACCCCACTTCCTCTGCTCATACTCCTATATAATTCCTAATCAATCACTAACCTCATTCTTCTCACACCCCTCACCTTCTTGACCCTTTTCTAACTCCCACTTCTCATATACACCATACCTCTACTCCACCCTCACAACCATGTGTATAGCATACTCCCATTATCCCTTGAAGAATATTTACCAACCACCTTATATCATACATTCATCTATTATTCTATCCCAACACCTATATAGCCCCATCACTACCCATATTTATATACATTGTTCCATCATTTTCCAACCTTCCTCTAAAGCATAATTAAATAACTTAGTGAACTTAATACTAGCATTAACAATGTTCCTTCCACTAATTAAAATGATTTGAATAATGATGTAACTCATAATCCACTATATTAAAACATATTAACATATCCTTCCCCAACATGTTTTATGAAAGCTCAATTCTAAATGTATGATGGTAAACATGACCTAGTGACCCACTCAAGAGAATTTAATGTTTTTTTTTATATTTCTTGTATGAGAATCAATTACTTACAAAAATAGTTATATGTGCACAGAAGGAATATGGTCTTGATTGCTCATTACCATTCCAACCTATACATTCATTTACATAATTATCAAATTCTTATAATATAAATTTTCAAGTGAATATTGATCTAATAGCCATATTTATAAAATTAGTACACTATAAGCAAGGATCAAATGAAAGGATAAAATATTATGTATTATGATTCCAAATATTACTTGCAAAGATGAATAGTTAACCAAAAACTAAATATTACAAGGATTATTCTTTGATACCTTTCCTCTAAGGGTTAGAGACAATACCATATTCAAAGATTATGATAATTTTTCATACTTGTGTGCAAGCATTAGAAACTATGAGATTAAATTATTGGACTAATATTCTAAGTGATTATTTATCTAATTCTTCATCATCTTCTCTCTCTTAACCTTTTAAATTATATCAATTGAAGGATACATTAAAAAATGATAGTAATAATTCCTTTCATAAGTAATATCACAATCCCAATATAAATCATGTTAATAATGAAAATATTCCTTCAAATATTATTGGGCTAAATGCTCTCTTGATAATGGGATGTCCTAGAAACATAGAGTTGGGTAAAGTAATTATTTCCAAGGAATGTGTGGTGTTATGCTGTTTTCATTAAGAGGGAAAAATAGGTTTTGAAGGGACCCAAAACCCTTTACAAAAAGATTGTCAAAATAACAAAATGTTGCTAAGAAAAAAGATACAACAGGGAACTTAGCAACCAACCATCAACCAAAAACATCCACACAACAACAAAGTAAAATACTACACAGAGGGATACTATCTCCAAATCCTGGTTGTAGTGGAGGTTGACCATGGACAACTCCTATTTTTCCTCTTCAAAGGACTTCTTGAGACTAGCCCTTGTTCTAGCACTTGGACCCTTCAAATCTATCACAATTCAAACCAAAAACAACTCTTCAAGTTATAAAGCCCCAACTTCACCTTATTCCACCAAACCTTCGAGTTTCCCTTGTAGCCATCCAAACAATGGATTTTGTGCATATCTCTCTTAAAACTCCTCAAACCCACAAATGAAATAGAATTATAGATACCCATTAAGGTGCTTTTCCACATATCCAACTTGCACACATGATTGTTTCAAAACTTCATGTCCTAAAAAGGATTGGTACACTGAGCAAGGGCACAATTAACCCATTTTTGCAAAGCAACACTCTCTTAAACTCTTCCCCAACCCAAAAACACCATGGAAAATATTCAACCAGGTTGCAAACAATCAAATCCATAATTTTTGTCAAAAGAAACAACTCAAAACTCGCCAATACCCAAAACCCTCATTTTGACTTATTTGAGGAGGGTTTATTGAAAATATGCATTGAAAACCTCCAATCACTCTTCCAACACTTCAAAAATCTTCCAATAGGTCTTCCTACACTATTCCAACCATCATTCAACCTTTAACATTGCAATTTCATTGAACTCCTATTCATAACCACCATTTTTCAAGCAAAAAACTTCCAAATTTGCATATAGGGAATCACACAAAACCACTCAACTCACCTCCCCTAATTTTGAAACCTCATAGAAACCTAAATCTACCCTATACCACCCATTCCACCAGGTTACAACAAAATCCAATGGTGGAATGGGTGTTAATCCATTTTAAATTCCTTACAAACCCTCAAATTGGCTGTACAAACTCGCCTACTATAGAATTGCAATAAAACACTCCAATCTTTAAGAAATCAACTCACACAAAGAAAAAAATTCTCTTGATACATGTATCCACCTACTTAAATTCACATTTGATAAAAAATAACTTGTACATGCAAGTACAGAGGTCTGCAACAACAATATTTAATAAAAACACAAAATTTCAATGAAAACAAGGAAGTTTTTATTGTTTAGGCTTCACAAATAGATCTCCAAGTCTGCCCCGAGGTTCTTCATCATATTTAAATGTTTCCCCCCCAAAAAAACTACCTCAACCAACTTTTGAATACCCCTGACTGTCAATCTTCCTAAACTTTGCATGTTTGCAACTTTGTAAACATGACAACATTGACAATATTTGCAAATATGACAAAATGAACACTAAACCGACCAAATGACCAACATTACATTAAATTATGGTCTATTATGGACTTATTAACCTAAAAATAAGACTCAACACCAAAAAACTATCACAAAACCAAAATTGGCCATATTTACAAGAATTGTAAATCTAAACTCTCATGGTGCCCCTGCACCATACATCCGGCCTAAAAGAAGACCTCAAGTCCCTTGAGGACTGCATGACACTAAGAAAATGCTATCTCTTATCTTTGAATACTCTCCAATTTTCCTATTCACCTGGTGACCCTTTCCACTGAGCCAAAAACTGAAAACTTGCATTATCTTTGCCCTTTGATTGATTCCCTCTTTGAATATGTTGTCCTCCATTTGATGATTGTTGTCTAACTATCTTTTGATTGGGAAATGTTGCTAAACCAGTCTCCATACCTGCCAACATACCTTTATCAACTTTACCTTTGACTGTTCTCTCCTTTTCTCTTGTTGCATACTTGAATCCACCCACTTATCTTTGCCAAACACCATGTTTCATTCCACTTTTCTCCTTTACCTCTGTCATCAGGTTCATTTCCCTTAAGACCTCTGTCTTATCAAATTTAGAAACCATTTCCTTATCAGGTTTAGAAATCCCTGTCTTAACCAAATATGATTTCCCCTTAACTTCTTTTGCAACTAAAGGACAAAGTATTGTCCCTACCATGATCTCTTCATGCTTTTTAAAGCAATTTTGCACTCCATCAAACAATTCATCCTTGACCTTCTCTGTGTCAGACTTGGACACCAAACTATCACCTTCTTTTCTTCCTTCCATCTCTGCATCATCCTTCAAAGTTACTGTCCTAGCACTTGCAATTTTTGCAACGACTACAAACTCTTTGTTTATCTCTTCCTCAAACTTCAAAAACTCCTTTTTTCCTATCATGATCACTTTTGTTTCCTTACCCCATTCCATCACATCTTCTTGCAATGGTTTTAGTGTGAAAGCATTTTCATCCTTTACAATGGTGTAAGTATTATCTCTTCCATCATAAATGTCATGTCTATCAAATTGCCATGGCCTTCCAAGTAGTAAATGACAACAATCCATTGGTAAAACATCACAAAGTATCTTATCTCTATATCCACCAATGCTAAAATCAACAAAATCTTGTTCATTCACCAAGATAGACTATTATTATTCACCCAAGATGCTTTATATGGTGTTTCATGAGGTATTCTTTCTAACTTTAGTTTATCTACCATCTCATTTGATAACATGTTATTAGTAGAACCAGAATCTATCACTACCTTACATACCTTGCCTTTGCATTTGAAGGTGGTCTTGAACAATGTCCTTTGTGTAAATTCCTTCTCTTTGGATGCCTTTAGAAGTTGTCTTCTCACCATCAATGATTTCCCAACTTTTGGAGCAACAAGTTGACTAGGAGAATGAACACTCTCACAATCATCTTCTTGAACCAATTGGACTCTTTTATCACCACTTGATGTAGAACCTTGTTTTTCAGGGCACTTGTATGCTGGATGACCAAACTAATTACAATGGTAGCACCTAACTAAAAATGAATTTGAATTCCTACCTCCACCAAATCTTCCTCTAGAGCCTCTGAATCCATCTCTTTGATCAAAAAATTGTTCTTGTCCTTTGTGTGCATCTTCTCGGCTTTCATTGAATTGTCTTGAAGTAGAAAATGATCCTCTTCCTCTTGAAGTGCTGCCTCTACCTCTACTTGTATTGTCTTTCCTTCTTTTCACTTTTTCTTCAGCCCTTATTTCCATTTGATAGCACTCCTCAATAGTTCTTGTGTTTGCCAAGGTTAGTTCATCTTGAATGTTAAATCTCAGTCCACCCAAATACCTAGCAATCTTTTCATTCTCATCTTCATTATGACTAGACCTAATACTCAACTTGTAAAATTCTATAGTATATGCTTTAACATCCATTTCTTTTTTCTTTAAACCTTGAAGCTTTCTAAACATTTGAATAGAATAATCAGAAGGCAAAAACTTACCTTTCATTTTGGCTACCATTATGTCCCAGGAAACAATCTTTGATTTAACTTTCTTTCTTCTCTCAGATTGCTCATAATCCCACCACAATAGTGCATGGCCCTTCAACTTTGTCTTTTAAATCTTCACCCTTTTCTATTTAAGAACATCTTCACACTCAAAGTAATTGGCCAAGGTTGCAATCCAATCCAACAATTCTTCATCATTTAGATTACCTCCATATTTTGGCACATCAATCTTCACCTTATGTCTATCATCCTTGATTGCTCTCAACAACTTTTCCATCCTCTGATCATCAGGATCCAATTCTTCTTCCTCTTCACTGTTAGTTTCCTCTTGCTCATTGGAGTCACTCTCATCACTCATGCTCACATCTCTTTTCTGCCTTGTTTTCAGAGCAGCAAGTCTTTCCTTCAACTCTCCCATCTCCTTAGCATGCTTGTATTTTAATTCACCAATTTCTCTAGCCACAATTTTCCCTTTTGGAGGCATCTTGCCTTTCAACCTTCAACCTTTCATTTCTTCAAACTAAAACTTTCTCCTTCAAAAGATCTACTTCCTAAGCTCTGATACCAATTGATGTAGAGAAGGGAGGAAACCTCAAATCTATCACAATTCAAACCAAAAACAACAACTCTTTAAGTTATAAAGCCCCAACTTCACCTTATTCCACCAAACCTTCAAGTTTCCCTTATAACCATCCAAACAATGGATTTTGTGCATATCTCTCTTAAAACTCCTCAAAACCACAAATGAAATATCATTCTAGATACCCATTAAGGTGATTTTATACATATCCAACTTGCACATATGATTGTTTGAGAACTTCATGTCCTAAAAAGGACTGGTACGCTGAACAAGGGCATAATTAGCCCACTTTTTCAAAGCAACACTCTCTTAAACTTTTCCCCAACCATAAAAAGCCATGGAAAGTCTTCAAATAGGCTACAAACAATCAAAATACACAAATTTTGTCAAAAGAAACAACTCAAAACTTGCCAATACCCAAAACCCTTATTTTGGCTTATTTGAGGAGGGTTTATTGAAAATATGCATTCCAAACCTCCAATCACTCTTCCAAAACTTAAAAAATCTTCCAATAGGTCTTCCTACACTATTCCAACCATCATTCATCCTTTAACATTGCAATTTCATTGAACTCCTATTCATAACCACCATTTTTCAAGCAAAAAATTCCAAATTTGCATCTATGGCATCACACAAAACCAATCGACTCGACTCCGCTACTTTTGAAACCTCATAGACACCTAAATATACCATAGACCACCCATTCCACCAATTTACAATAAAATCCAATGGTGGAATGGGTGTCAATCCATTTTAAATTGCTTACAAACCCTCAAATTGATTGTACAGACCCGCTTACTGTAGAATTGCAATAAAACACTCCAATCTTTAAGAAATCAACTCAAAAAAAGCCAAAAATTCTCTTGATAGATGTATCCACCTACTTAAATTCACATTTGATTGAAAACAACCTGTACGTGCAAGTACAGGGATCTGTAACAACAATATTTAATAAAAACACAAAATTTCAATGAAAACAAGGAAGTTTTTACTGTTTAGGCTTCAAAAACATATCTCCAACCTCTGCCCCAAGTTTCTTCATCATATTTAAATTTTTTTCTCTTCAAAAAAACTACCTCAACTAACTTTTGAATACCCCTGACCATTGATCTTCCTAAACTTGCATTTTTGCAACTTTTTAAACATGACAACATTGACAATATTTGCAAATATGACAAAATGAACACTAAACCGACCAAATGACCCACATTACATTAAAGTATGGTCTATTATGACCTTAATAACCTCGCAATAAGAATCAACACCAAAAACCTATCACAAAACCAAAATTGACCATATTTACAAGACTTGCAAATTTAAACTCTCATGGTGCCCCTGCACCACTTTCTAGGCCACCAACCAGAACAACATCCTCAGGATGAGGAAAGTACTGGGATTCAAAATCTATCATGCATGGTCAACCAAAAAAAAAAATGGGGTATATTAATCTGCTCCTTGGACAACATGTATGCAAGATTCTTGAAAGTCTAGGTAATCTCCTCATTCTCTATCTCAAACCCCCCAATATCCTTGTCATGGGAATGAATCCCCTATTTTTTGGAATTCACTGAAGAAAAATTAGGTGGTTGAGAGCCTTCCTCCTCACCCTTGGGCTTATTATTAGGTCTTATCACTTCCTCCTCTCTCATCTCATAACTAGCATCATCTTCATCATGGGGGATAGCCACCTTCTTTTTAGAATTTTTCTCGGGCACAAATTTCTTCTTACTCATAGATTTCCTTTTCTGTGGCTTTGGGCTTGAAGAGGGAGATAAGGAAACCTCAATGGAATCTTCATTCACCTTCCACTCCTCTTCCTCCCCATCATCAGTAGAAGACTCTATGGAAGGATGTTCAACAACCCCAACTAGGGGGTCTCTACCATTAACAAATTTAGCTAGGGAGTGAACCTTGACATACTCCATTACAAGAAGAATCAACCCTTCGTGAAGAGGAGTGCAGGGATTCTTAAAATGGGCATATATAGAAGTATCCAAAGAAAAAAGTAGGAAAAAAGGAAAGGAGACGCGTAACTTGTGACAAAAATGATTCAAAAGAGTGAAATGAAACCCCAGGATGATAGTGAAATGACCATCTAGGGTTATGTACCTCATTATAACCTCTGCCACCTTAGTCCAAATGACCTTGATTAAAGAATGATCATAGCCCTAGGATGCAAGCTTTACAATCTATTTCTTTTCATTATCCTTGAAGAATTGCTCCATCACATCCTCATTTCCCTTTCACTCCTTGAAGAACTTTCTCCCATCGACACTCAGGCCAATTATATATGCAATAAAATATTTTGTGATTGGGAAAGAAACACCATTAACAATCAATGATTTATTGTGCCATCCATGGAAAAATGTTTTGATGACTTCATGGTTGAAACTATGCATCCTTTCCATATAAGGAGTGACTTATCATTTCTCTAATATCCTCTAGGCCTTCCGCTTGTTTCTCCACTTGTCACAGGAGATGGGCTCCACCCAGCTAAGGTCACCACCCATTCTTTGTGAGAAATTACCAAAATTTGACCAAGAATTCAACTTACCATTCACAAAAAAACCAATTTTAGAAAGGGCTTTGGAAATAGGCACTAAAATTCCCATAAACCATGGGAAAAGGAAGGTGATGATTTCAAGGCTTGTGTTCGATATCATATCAAATTAATGACAAGGCACTCTTGGGTATAGATTTGTACCCATCCCACATCTTGGAAGTCATAAGATTAACTCCTTCATTAGCAAAGAAATCTACTAATGAGTTTCCCTCTCTATAAATGTGGGTCATGCAGACTTGATCAAACCTTTTCATGATTGCACGAGAGTCTACAACCAGATCCTTGACAAACCAGCTAGGATTTGAAATGCTAAGCAAGCAATTGAATATGTTAAGGGAGTTCTTTTCCACCCATAATCTTCTAAAACCTTTATCAAATGTATTTTTGATGCACAGATAGGCCGCTTCAACTTTGACACAATGATTGGACTAGGTTCGGTGTTATTATGTTGCAGGGTAGCAACTTGTACATTATTTGGTTGTTGCATTAGTATGCTCATCTTTTTTCTATTTGAGTTGTATTTTATGGTTGCAAATTATAATGATGACACTTGTGGCTAGTGTGAGAGGTGAAAGTAGGAAGGGGGTGACAAATTCCAAGGTGAAGTACATTATAGTGGATATGGCTCCTAAGAAGTAGAAGAAGGGAGTCTCTAGTGAGGAGGAAATGGAAATTTTTATGGTAGTGTTGGATAAGGAAATCGAAGACCTTAGTCATAGGCTTTGGATGGAAAGGATGTGGGTTCTAGTGAAGGAGATGGATGGGTCCTTGGGGGTTTGTCTTTTCCATGATATGGAAAATCTTTTTCTTGATCTTGGGCATTCCTATGAACAATAGAATATGTTCGATGTTGCTTAGTCCCCTGCATGTGCTTTTATGTTGTTTATGGTTGTGAGTTATTACCTGATACATGATTTGATTGGAATGTTTTACACCATTCATAGGTTCATTTTACTTATTATATAGGTCATTTGCATGCTATTAAATGACATCAAATTTTCTTACATCACGTTGTAGAGGAAACTATGAAACGCTTAAATATTTTTCTTCCTATGGAGACTATCTTAATGGTCTTTGATTATTGTGATGATGAAGAGGATCTAGATGTGGAAGTTATGAAGGATGTTGATTTGAAAAAGGAGGCAAGCACTATAAATTATTTTGTTCTTTGGGTTTGTGTAAAATGTAAGTGTATGTCTAGGGATGCTATGATGCCTAAGTAAATTGCCTTGGCCCCTCATTTTTGAGGTAGCCTTTGGACATATAGTTGGCATTAGGTATAGGATTATATTTATAGGTTTCTAAAAAAGGTTTTAGAAGATGCAATCCATTTGTCCAACTACTTGTTAGACTTAATTTTTTATGAATTTTTAAATATTATTTTAGACTTTATGGTTCCTAGATCCTAAACTAGGTTATATATCAAAAAATCCCATATGCAAAAGAAATTTATAGGATTCATGATCCCCTTGATGTTGTATTACAAAATATTTAGACACAAATATAATTATGTTTTTGATTAGATAAGCAGGGTTTTGAAAGGGCCCTAAAACCTTTTACAAATTGAAAGATAGAATGTTCAGCTCAGCAAAACAACAAAAACCAGCAGAGAACAATAAGACAACACAAGATAGTGACAAAAAAAAACTACTACAGCTCCATCAAAATGGAGCAAAGCACTGCACACCCTTCTTAAGGTGGTTTAAAAAAATGTTGCAAGGATTTTTGCTGAACCATTGTACAAGGGTTTATCTCCACATATCTTTTCATTTTTTTATTGCAAGGAGAAGAAACAGGGCCATTCGTAGGACCAAACAAACTAGGAGTATCAATAGAGGGGCCATTAGAATCATCAACCTGAGGCTTCTGAAAGAGAGTGGTGTGATCTTCCATAACAACAGATATCTTCTCTTTTTCCTTCCAAACAAAGTGTTGTTTCTTTTTCCTTAGGCAGGTAAAGGAGGCATGACCTACTTTACCACAACAATGAAAAATAATGGGAGAATTTTCATATTCAATCTGTTGCACCCACTTACCAAATCTTGAAGATAATATTATCTGAGTAGGGAGGATAAGGTTATTCTCCACTAACACACAAAACCTAGTAGACAATAATCACTTCATCGATTTCGTGATCTTATCCGTAGAATAGAAATTCCCAAAAGAATTAGTAATACCCATAAAAACATTTTCATGCTAGAAATCCAAAGGAAACCCTGGTAAACAAACCCAAATAGGAAACTTAAGGGTGTTCACCATGGGGTTGAAACCAGGAGACCACCTTTGAAGGAAAAGGTCGTTTTGACCAAAAAACCAAGGGCCATCAAGAAGGGCCTTAGAGCAACTTTCTTCGCAAGGAAAAGAAAAGAGGAAGAAACCATTTATCATGGTAGTTACCTTGAATTGATCACAGAAATTCTAGATCTGACAAACCCACCTTCTAACAACATTAATGTTGGGATGAAGGCCGCATAATCTCCCAAATAAGGAGCTCTTAAACCATTCCAAAGTATCAGAAAAGGTAGAGTCGGGAACATCGAACTCAGCTTGTCCATCCTCCTTATCAACAATGGGACAACTAATAGAAACCTCGTAGTGGTCAGACCCGCCACCATCCTCCAGTGCATGAGGCTCCTATGAAGTAGCCACAGGGGAGGAAGGAAGAAAATTATGAGTAGTATTCAAACCCTTAGCCCTAAAGTCCAACCCATCAATGGGGAGATCAACAACTATAGGGGGCAGAGGAGAAACAATAGGGACTTCAACAGAGGAAGGAGCACCCTCCATAGCAACAACAGGTAGAAGAGATCCCTTTTTGAGACTAGAAAATAGATCATTGCCACTAGTTTTCTCACTAGATCTTCCAACCAAGTTCCCTTGAGCCTTCAGAAGGATATTAAGAAGCTCATCCTCCTCAATCAACCCCTCATGGAGCCCATCCTCAGGACAACTAGAAGCCACAAAGAAAGAACCATCAACAATATCTTCAAAATCAGAGTACAAGAACCCATCCTCATCCCACTCCTGAGCCCACAGGTCAACAATCTAGGAGTTAGGGGAGACAATCACATTTTCAGAAGGAGTATCTACAATAGAGCCATTCCTCGTAGAACCAAAGCCTCCAATGGAACCTGCTAGACCAAATTCCCTTGAAGTAGCAGGAAAAGGAGTAGAAAACACAAGACCAACAACAGGCTCATCATCATCTGTCCCACCTCCATCTTCCACGCCATCTGCAGAAACAATGTTACCCACAGAAGAGATTGAAACCCTTCTTCCATTACATTTCCCTCCCTACTTTCTCTATTTTCATTTCCCGCTCATCACAACGCAAGAAGAGGAGAACAACTTCTCAGCAACATGCTCAATGCCACCAAACACAACCACCAAGGAACCTGACCCCACACTTCCATTGTCTTCACTGTTGTCCTCAACTCCCTATTATACCATTTAATACCTCAAATTATGTTTCAAAAGGTTTTGAATTAGAATATTTTTGTAAATAATAAAATAAATGGTCATGATACATTGATATTTTTTCACTAAAAAATAATATATAAATTTTGATTGATAACAATAAAATTCACGTGGAAGAAGTAAAATATGGAGGAAACAAATAAGTTTCTACTCCTATTATCATTACATGCCACATTTTACCCATTGTTTATTAACCTATCTAAGACATCCTAATATAGCCCCTTAAGTGGCAAAGGGAGAATGATTCTATAAAATCCTAAGTTAAAAATCATTTGTAGTGTTTTCCTTAATATTTTATGTTTGTTAGAGTTTCAAATTTTCACTATTTTTTATCCCTTCATACCATCCCTTCCAACCCTAACATCTTGGGAGTTTTCTCATTGCCTAGGTGTTTATATGTGTTATAGTTTTTCACCCCATCATCCACATGTTAGACTTGTTTTTTTTTTAAGGTAAGTGTCACCAATGGGGGCGACTCCCATTATTTATTTAATGAAACAAATTACATATATTTCTTTTACGGAACTGCCCAGCCACAACTATTTGGGCATAGGCCCCACCACAAACATAGTCTGCGAACAATGCCAAAGAAAAATCTAATGTCCTTTTTCCTTTTAGATTATTTCCATCAAAGCCAAGTGATCTGTGGGAGTAAATTCTGAAACATCCATCCGAATTTGATTTGCGTCGTGGTTGGCCAGCCAATTAGCCACACCATTCACCTCTTTGTAATTGTGAGATAATGGGAAATTCATATGCTCTAAGCAATGCCATGCACATAATATTAATTTGTTTATTCTCCAATTATTACATGATTTTTTCTTACTGCTATTGATGCATAACATGAGGTCGCCCTTAATCTCTATATCTGTCTAATTCCTCTTTATACACTCTTCCATACCTTTGACTAGAGTAGACATTTCTGCTACATTATTAGTCATCTCACCACACTGCTCGACCAACACCCACAACACCAAGCCCAATTCATTTCTCAGAATGCAACCAATGCTAGCTTTTCCAGGATTGCCCCTAGCACAACCATCCAAATTTAATTTAGATATACCCCTGGGGGGTGAAGCCCATTTGATGGTCTTTTTGATGTGTTTCCCTTTTGAGTCCATACCTTGCCCAGTGCCAGCAGGGATCATGAGACCCTTCCAACTCCTACTCATCCCTTCGTCCCAGGTAGTGAAAACAGAAAGACGTATTCCTTTGCTTTTATTATTGACAATCTCAACCAGTGCTTTCTCAATTTTTAGCTTCAAATCATCTGGACATGCCTTAATATCTTTGAAAAATATCTGATTGCGCTCCTTCCAGAGGTGCCAAACCAAAATGGAAGGAGCACACTCCCAGATACCACCCCAAAGAGCACTGGAAGATCGTCTTGGCCAACTTTGAAGGAAGTTTGATATCCTTTCATTTCTTTTCCTAGACCAGTTGAGTTTCCCTTGGAGCCAACTCCAACATTCACTCACATATGAACATTGGTACAATAGGTGCTCGCAAGTTTCCTCAACTTGTTTGCACAGGGCACTTCTTGTGGGATCAATCAACCCGACCTTCTGATATCTATCGCCGGGGAGGATCTTATGGTGGAGAGAAGTCTATAGGAATTCCTCCGCTTTGGGGAGAACATGCTTACCCCAATAGAGATCCTTGTGCCAATCTGCCACCTCTCTGGTTGCGCTTTGAATTTGATATCCAATTTTCACCGTGTAGTTGCCGAATTTAGCACCACACTAGACATTTCGTCTACTTTTTCATTTAATGTTATATTGTGTTCCTCAATGGCTTTGATAACTTCCTGCTTGCTTCTTTCTTCCACCACCAAATCCTCCATAATCCTCTAGCGCAACTTCTCTGTAGTGGTATTCTGAATGAAGTAGTCCCTTACGTTGGAGCTGATGCGTTCAGATATGAGTCTTTTGATATCACTAAATTCCATATTATCTCCAAGTGGGGGATATCCTTCCCACGAATCAACCTAGAAGTGAGCAGAAGAGTCAGAGTTGATGCTCCACGAAACGTGGTTTGTAATGATGTGTCTGCACTTGCATATGTAATTCCATAATGCCAAACCTTTAGGAGGATTGGCGATAGTAATGATCCATTTGGGATCCATCAAATCAAGATATTTACTTTGCATCAATTTGCACCAGGGTTTGTAGGGAGAATGAACCATCTTCTAGGAAAGCTTTGCGCCCAAAGCTAAATTCTGTTGGTGTAAGTCTCTGATTCCAACCCCCCCAGATTACGTGTCTTGGCAGAACGAATCCCAATTGATAAGGGGGATGCAATGGGCCTCGTTTGAGCCCTCCCATAGAAATTTCTTAAAGATGCTTTCCATCATATATTTTTCTTTGCTTGTGAGTTTGAAGCATGTCATTCTGTAGATCGAAATAGCACTAAGGACAACTTTAAACATTGTGATTCGACTGGCTAGGGAGAGCCACGTCCCTTTCTAGGAGGTGGCCTTAGACCTGTATTTGTCTGTGCAATCGGCCCAAAGAGATGAACGGATGTCGCCTTGGAAAAATGAAGCTCCAAGGTAACTCAATGGGAGATGATCAACATTAAATGCAAGTATGGAAGAGATTCTTCTTTTAATAGTTTTCTTCATGTTGAAGAAGAAGATTTTTGTTTTCTCCTTATTTATTATTTGCCCCGAGCACCTCCCATAAAGTTCCAGGGACTCCATAATGGATTCAGCCTCATGAGTAGTGGCCTCTCCTAGGAGGAGAGTATCATCGGCGAATTGGATGTGGGTGTACACTTCCAGGTTTCTGCTTACTTGAATCCCCTTCTAAGTACCCCCACAGACACGATTGTTTATCAAGGCACCAAGGGCATCAACCATGAGAACAAACAAGAATTCTGACAATGGCTCACCTTGACGCAATCCCCTGGTGGATTAGAAGAAACTGGGGAGGGATCCATTCACAATGATGGAGTAGCAGATAGAGGATATGTAGTAGAAAATTCTTTCCACCTAGGCTCTGCTGAAGCCCATCTTAATCAATACCAAGCAAATGAATCTCCAGCTTACCATGTCGTACACCTTCTTGATATCTAGCTTGATGATCATACCTTTGAGATTTTCCTGTTTGATCAACTGCACAATCTCATTTTCCAGGATGATGTTGTTTGCGATGTCCCTACCTAGAATGAAACCATTTTGTTCTAGAGAGATCAATGAGTTTAGCATGGGTTTTAACCTGTTAGCAATTGATTTAGAAATGATTTTGTATAAAGTACTGTATAGAGCTATTGGTCTAAAGTCTACAAAGTATTGAACCTCTATTTTCTTGGGTATGAGTGCTTTTTCCGTGTTGTTGAGGTCTTTAATAATTTTTTTATTTTTCCTGAACTCTTCAACTATCTCCCAAACATCTTGCCCTAGAAAATGCCAACAATGCTGGTAAAACAAAGAAGAGAATTCATCGGTGCCCGGGGACTTGTCAAGGTGTAGATCAAAAGTTGCGTTCCTGACCTCTTCCATAGAGAAAAGGGCCAAAATTCTGTCGTTCTCCTCACTTGAGACCACCTTCTTTATATGGTTGATGATTTCAGTGGACAACATGTCTACGCCATCCATAGAAGCAAGAAGTTCGGTGAAAAAAGGATCGCTTCCTGCTCAAGATCCTCCGTATTCTCGAGCACTATCCCATCTGAGCCTTTAATTTTGTTGATTCTATTGAAAACCCTTTTTTCTTTGACAAAATTGTGATGTGATTTTTTTTTTTGTTGGTGTCCCCCGCTTCGATCCAAGATTCTCTAGCCTTGGCCTTCCAAAACTCTTCGATTCTGGCTGTCACCTCGCTCAGTCTGTCCTTTAGTTCTTTTTTCTTTCATGAAGTCTTCATTATTCATTCCTTTCTCTATTACCTTCTCATTCAAGGACACCAGCTCCCCCTTGATTTCCTTTTCTTCCAAAAAGCTGTCTTTAAAGCTCTTCTTATTCCACTCTTTGAGTTTGCTTTTCAAATGAGATTTTTTTTTGCAAAAAATATAACTTTTTGTACCACCTTTTTTTTGGAATTTCTTCCCACCAGGCCGCCATTAAACCAATCAAATCCAGGTGGCGGAGCCACATCTTCTCGAATTTGAAATATGAGTTCCTAGATTTGCTAGAATTGGTGACTTCTAATAGGACAGGGAAGTGATCCGATGTTGAAATGGGGAGGATCGAAGATTCGATGCCAGATGAGAGCTCAAGCCAATTAGCTGACAATAAGAACTTGTCCAGATGTTTTGCTATGTTAGTGAAGCCTTGTCTTCAATTTGTCCAAGTAAACTTGCCTTTTTTGGGGGGGACATCCCATAGAAGGTTGATGTCCACAAAGAATATGAAATCCTTAATCACAGTGTTCTCACTATGCAGGCCACCGCTCTTTTCATCCAATGCCAATATGGCATTAAAGTCTCCCCCTAGCACAATGAGTTCAACTTCAAAATCTCTCATAAATGATGACAAGTTGTCCCAAGTTTGTCGTTTGTCTTTAGTCTTTACAGGCCCATAGACATTAAGAAGGTGAAATGAAATGTTGGAGTTAAGAGATCTGAATTTGCAATGCGCCCATGTTTTGGTGCCGCTCCCATACTCCATGACCATTGCCCCTGGTTACCATAAGAATCCAAGACCACCAACACTGCCTTGAGCATCCACTGTCCAACCATTCCAGATTTTACAATGTTTCACAAAGAGGTCAACATCATCTGCGTTCAACTTGGTCTCTTGGAGAATCACAATGTCCACTCCTAGTCTGTCCAATTGGTGCTTAAGCAAGTGCCTTTTTTTAGGGGCATTTAAGCCCCTAACGTTCCAAGATGTGATCCTCATGGCTTGCCAGGAGAGGTAACGCCTCCCTTGGATCTCAATAGATGCTCCTTTATCTTCGGAAACCCTTGTTTTGCCATGGCCTCTTCCCTCTTTTGTTGAAGAGTCTTTCGACCCTTACTTTTCTTGGTTTTGACTAGACTTCCAGTGGTTTTGGTGGCCATCTGGTTAATACTTCTAATTTCCACTATCCCCAAATCATCTCTATCTCCACCTTCCTCTTCAGACCAAGATTCTTCCATAGGCTCCAACAACTGATTGTCCATTGAAGGGTGAGTTTCAAGTAATGCGATTTTCAAAAGGGTGTTGTAAGGGATAATTTTCATTGAATCTGATTCTTTTTGCATTGTCTCTAGATAAACCTTCAAGTTGGAATCTTCCCTTGTTTCTGCGATCTTGGAGACTACCATTCCTATTGGATGATCCATAGGCACCAGCCGCTGATTGCCCATATTGAAATTTTTCTAAGGTTTGGACACCACGAGGGTGCAGTAGGGTATGATCTGCCATGCCTTCAATTTTCCATGTAATGGCTTAGGAGTACCCACCATTTTAGTGTTCGCCAATATGGTCGTGTCCTTGGGATCAACCTTCATGGATGAAAAATTCTGACTTTCATTCTATTTGGGAGGGAGAGCAGTGCTCTTCTCCTTTCGCACCCAAATCCTTGAAGCGGGGCAAGGGCATTGGGCCTCAGTGTGTTTCCTACTTCGGCAGTGCAAGCAAACAAATTTTCTTTCCTCCAATTCAATTTCTTGCTCCCACACCCCAGCCAAACATTTGATCTTGATTGTTTTTGGAAATTTTCTAATAGCAAGAAGTTTAATTCGTGCATAATGCACAGTATCACTGTTCCCCATGTCTAGGTCAATAGCATATCCCAGGCCATCACCGATCTTGTAGAGGCATTCGCCAAACCAAAATTCAAAGGGAAAATGATATAGGCAAATCCAAATTGGTCCAACATAAGGGTTTGTATCCCTGGGATCAAAGCAAGGGCTCCATCTCTACGTATAGACATATTCACCTTCCATTCTCCATGGCACTTTGTCCACGATCGCATTCATGTCTTCCTTAGAGCCCAAGATCACCACGAAGAACTATTTGGGTAGATAGAAAACCTTCGCGTTCCTATCCCAATGTTTGTCAATCCATGAATTGATCTTTGCCCTTGACTTGGTCTTTTCCAAAACCCTACCAATTAGAGCTATTTTGCTAAGCGCGTTGATGTCTTTGTCTGATTCCTTCGTGACATCCACCTTGACCGTCGATACGCCAAGATCAGTTTTGTCGATTTTTTCCATTTTTCTACATGTTAGACTTCTTACCCTAGTCATGCCTTCCCTAAAAATTTGGCATCCCAACATTCCCTTATCTTCACCAAATTCCTCTAAATGTTTAAATAATTTAAAGTTTTCCATCTCCCCATCCTTTCCTTGATTCCCTAATTTCTTGAAATCTTGACGAAAAAGGACAATCACAAAGTTCACAATATCTCAAAGGTTGTGATGTCACAAAGTTCACAAGTTCAAGAACACTAAAAGTGAGAAATGAAAGAGCGAGGAAGAAAGAAGCTTGGAGGTTGCCCAATTACAATGTCATCAAGTTTTCAAACTTTTTGAAAGTGGAACATAGTTTATGAAAATCCAAAAACTCCACCGATAACTATATAAAGTTCTTCAAAGTCATATTTTTAGTCGTTCTTATTTCAACACCATATTAAGACTCACCCAAAACTCCAATCCCATTAGTCGAGTGTATTTTCTATGTTGGGATTCCCTATCAAACCTTCCTCACTTAGCATGTTGAATATTGGAACTCCATCGTCTAAAGTAGGAAAACCCCAGCTACCCACAAGACAACCTAAGAACACCATTAATGCATATTTAATTCTTGCCAACTATCAAATTAGATCTGATGGTCCAAAAATAATTCTTTATGCACATTTGTATAGATTAAAAGGAGGAAAATAGTGCTCAACCATACCTTAGTTATTATATTAAAGCCAATATTTGACACACCATCCCCAAGTTGAGATTTCAGTGGATATCTTAGGTGATTTCTTGGTCTTCGCACTCAATCCCATAAACCATCAATGCTCAAAGGTATGATAATGATAAAAATAATTTTATTTCATATCTCCAAATGTTCAAATTAGGTTTTGAAGGGACACATTTTTGTAGAGCGTTAATGAGAATGACAACTAGGTCATGGGAACACTCTTTATAGTGTACCCATAGTGGATCACAAAATTTATTGCAATTTTGGTGTTATCCTTTACGGTTATTAAGGACTAAACAATCCTCATTTTTAGGGAGATCTAAGTTCCAACAAAATGGAGTAGAATATAAAACTTGTTTGTAATAAATTTTTTATTCTCTAAAGTGAATGTATGCTTAAGCCTTTTAATCAATAAAAGATTAATATTTTTCCTCCTTCTATGGTTGTTATACTATGTATTTTCTTAGCATTATGTTGTATTATGTGGGTTCTAGTCTCTTTTGACTTGATTTAAATTTGATTGTATATGTCTCACCCCTCTTGCAGTTGTATTCTATTCACATTTTACATCTTAAAAATGTTTTAATAGTTGTGTGATCCATTGTCAGATTTGAAAATTATCTTGTGCTTTTAAGATAGGTTAGAACTTATGTAGTGCCCCTCCCTGATTCACCCTTTCATGATTTGGATTGTTTGATTTTATGTGTTTGGTTGTTTAATTTAAAATCGTTTGATAAACGAGGTTTTTGATGATTTGATGCATTAAAATAAACCATTGAGCTAAAGGAATACATTTGATATATAAGTAAATAAAAATGTAAATGTATATAATAAAAGTTAATAATAAAATAAAATAAATAGATAATAATGTAATAAATAAATCAAAATGTAATGTATTAATATGTCAAGATCTAAATATAGGTTATTGCATGTAATTGTTTTGTAACCGCCTTGCATGGGTAAATGCAATCCATATTTCAAGATTATTTTTAATTGAAAAGACCTGGAGGTGATTCCATTTGAGTCCAACCCTTACCTTTAAAAAAAAGAGAAGAATTTGATTTTTGGAGTCTCTCTTGACTACATTGTCTGTGAATGGTCTCCTGCAAAAGAACTTGCCAACCAATACTCTTGGGAACAGATCTATTTTATTTTTCAAGGCATTCAGATGCATAAACCCCATAAAATTATGGATGAACCCAAGTTTAATATGGAAAGGTAAGGATGAAATCCCTAACTTCCAGTACATAGTTTGTTTTAGATGCTTTTCCATGTGATCGATCAATTATATGAATGCATTTTTTATAGTAGGCTTGAGTATATTTATTTAGTAGGCTTTTCCATTGTTGTTGTTGCTCTAAAGAGATTAAGTTGCAATCTGCTCCCTAGGTCTAGAGAATAAAAATTTACCTTTGTGACTATTGATTTACTTGTTGCTAATGATTTTGTACCTATCTATTTGGACCTGTATGAAAGTTTCTAAAACCTTCTAACCAAACACTTCATCATATGAGATGGCTATTCTATTCTATCAGGCATTTTGTCTTATAGTTCATGCACCATTCTTTACCATTTTGCATGCACCATTCTTTACCATTTTGCATGCATGTCTATATGCGTCCTTAAAAAAATGTGCTCCTTGCTTCAGCGTAAATCATGAGATTTCCTCCTCTAAGAGGGAATTCAGCTAATTATTCATGTGTTGGTCTATGCATTTCTCACTGTGCATGCATGTTGTGGAATTCCAACAGGTGCGAATTCAGCTAATTATTCGTGTAGTTTTCCCTTGGGTAACCGAGTCAAGTCTCATCTTTTCTTCTCCTGGTGTGATGCTGTACGCTTCTAAGGAGTATATATGCTTGTATTTTAGAAATACTTACTTTGATGAGATTTCAGTTGATATTGCATGAAAATTCAATTTAGTTGTTTGAGATACTTATAGTCAGCTAGATATCATTGAATAGATCTGCTAATCCATACTTTGGATATAGAGAATTGTCCTCATTAGTTGTGATAGAGGTTATTATATGACTTCATTTGTTGGATAAAGTCCTTCAATAGAAATAGTTTGTATTAAAAGTATTTTTGGTATGCTCTTCATGGATATTATGTTGGAAATTATGAAGGGACAATTGAGTTATCTTTAAGATAGGGAAATTTAAGGTTAACTTTAAGAAGAGATAAAATAGGTTCTAAATAAAATAAATGTTTTTGTATTGGTAAGGTTATTGATTTCAGAATATTGTTAGTAGAGCATTTGTATCGAAGTAGAATTTATATTGTTCAGGTATTGAATAGATTAGTATTGAATAAAAGCTAGCAAGTTGTATTTCTTATCAATGATTAGATATCAGATATATTCATTATACATTTCAAATTAACAATATGGATATATATTTTAGAGAATTAGGGTTAGTTAATTTAGATAAGGGAATTTGCATTTCATAGTTTTGGTTTCATAAAGATTGGATGATAAAGCTATATATAATTACGAATATAGTTTTAGGGGAATGTTAATGTAATGTAAGGGTTAAATATCAAAAATAGATTAATCAATTGAAATGATTTTGTTTAAAGGTATATGATTTAGAATACTCTCTGTTGACTACTTTATATTGTTATTTAAAAGTTGATGTATAAATTGTTATGTAAATTAGTTAATTAGAATAATTTCTACCATAGTTATCTTCAAGTTGTCGTGATAAACAACCTATTGAGTGAATTTAGTGGCGAAGTTATGTGTAAAATGAAAAGTGGAAATAATGTTTTCATGGTTATATTGTCGATTGTTTGCTTGTTGGAATAATGTGTTTGATTAGTGGAATTTGTGGGAACTTGGTTATTGTTCAAAATGGAAGTATGTTTTAGGTTTTATGAATTTGAAAAGTGTGTTTAGAATGTTGATTTCCTTCATTATCATTTAATAGTTGATTCGGTAATACATGCAGATTTCATGGTTACATCATTTATTTGTGTGCATGTATTGAGTAATGCTTTGATTTAAGAAATGTATTCAAGGGTATAATATGATGACTAAATGCTTGGATTAGACTGAGTGTTTTGATTAAGTGTTTATGAAATTGTTTATGATGGATTGGTCTGTGCAAAGTATGTTCAAGGTTCTTTTCCTTCATGAAGTGTAAGTTGGTTAAGGTCAATTTCTAGAGGCTTAGGGGAGTACCTTGTATGATGGATTTTATGATGGTTGCTTATGTCTCTTAAATGGGTATATGAGGATCTTTAGCATTGCACCGCTGATTTACTTTTATGATTGGGTTTTGTGTGCGAGATGGTCCATGCCTCGTCTTATGTGTATGTTCATGCAGTTTTGTAATTTGTGTAAGATGGCTTTACCATCTTTGATGTGTTGGGTCTTCTAGATGCTAGTAGGGGGAGTGGCTCTTAATGGGGGCCGACACACAAAGTGGCATCCAGGATAACCCATGTGGGAGTTTCTTAATTCAGTGATAACCTAATTAATGAATTGGGGGGATGGGTAACTTTCACATTAATCAAGATAATTGGATGCCTCACCCATGCATGTAGTGCTCGTTTAGGCTAAGGATGGGTCGAGAAGGCCTGGTTGGAAAGATCAACTTCCTTGTCCTTATGAAAGGAATCTTGGTTCCGCATGTGTCACCCTATGGGGCTGATGTCTAGTGAGAGACTATCAGGATAACCATAGATGGGGGCCAGCGTCTAGTGAGAGACTATTAGGATAACCCATGCTAGGAACATGCGATGACACTCTTCCCTACTATAGTCTAGCATTCCCTAGTCTTGTGTTCCTAGGTTGTTGATTGCGTGCATTTGGAAGCGGTGTCTTTGTTATGTGATGTTATGTTATGTTGTACATTGTATGTTGGAGTCTTGTTAGCCCTTTGGTGTTGTGTTACTGTCTTCTTGACTGTTTTGTGTAGTGGGACCTTATTGTTATCTCCTAGCACAGGGGGTGAACCTTAAGGTTCCAAATGGTCGAGTGGATTGTGCTTTTCTTCCATTGGGTTTCCCTTGCCATCGTTCGTGTATGTGAAGGATGTACCACTTGTAGTAGGTTTCAGATCTTGTACCAGTTCGAGGAAACAATTGTTTATGTTATGTATTGAATTTGTATATCATTTGTATCATGTAATGTAACCTTGATGTAATCTTCCCATTGTATTCAGGGAAGCATTGATGTAAGCTTGTAACAATGTAATGTTGTACCCTCTTGTAATGGAACTTGTATATATATTTTAGTTGTTTATAAAAGATCTTTAATGCTATTTGTATGATGTCATGTTCATGTTTATAGTTGTGTTAGCAATGCAGTCATAGAACCTTAGAGGACTTTGGTTTAGATTATATGTTATGTTGTATCATGCAGTTCATTGTTATAAATCTCTTTAAATAAAAAAAATAAAAATTATTCCATTATTGTTGCATGTTTGTGCTATCCTCTGGGGTTCTATGATGGGACGTTACAACTCAATTGAGTCTTAATGCATCACCACCTTTCCCTTTCTAGTATCTTTCCGTCTCCCTTTTCTCCTATGAATTATTAGAATAAGAGTAGGTATTAGTTTTAATATGTGTTGAGTTGGATCAACACCTATACTTAGACTTAGAAAGGAACCAATATTCTCTCGAGGTTTGATCTCAAGTTAGGAAGATCACACACTTGAGAGATCATTCTCATTGTGTCTCTAAAATATTGGAATAATTTTGATAAAGGTGAAATTTAAAGTGATAACACCTCCCAACATTATTTTTAAATATGCACCAATTCTTTTCTATAACATGATCAATTTAATTATGTGGAAAATATTACTAAATATGAAGAAACAAATGAAAATATATTTGAGACACCATTAGAATATTGTAAGGAATTTTGTGGGTTTATTAATAAGAAATCTAATGCATATTCTTTTTTATTCATAACATTTTCTTATGATAAAATAACTAATAATGGATAACATGGACTACTCTATATTAGGAGATACATATCATTTCGACACAATATTTAAGGAATTATGTTTGATCAGAGTATACCACTATAATGCATGTGCTAAAGAGTTTTTATTTAATCATCACTCATAATAAGATCAATACACATATTTTATAGTTACTTTAAATTATTCTAATGACATTATGTAAGACTACTATAATTTTTTTTTGGATAGGTAAAGGTGATGCTTATCGAGGTCACACTTGTATAGTAGATAGAAAAAAATATTACATATGTGTTTGTAGCATTGAACCAAATGTATACATATCATACACTGAAATGAGCCACACACCAAAATAAGCTCTTGAACTGCTACATTCAATCTGTTTCCCTACCAACCCTATATCCAATATATATAATACTATGATCAAAACATACAATTACATTTCCCCAACAATGATGCCATCTACACAACCTCTGAGGAAGTTTATCACAAGCTTGGCTTGGCTCCTCCTTACCACAACATTCATTCCCATGCTCTAAATTACAAAAGGCATCATAGGATCATTTTTTCCTCCACCAATTTGTAGCCACCTGTGACCATCCAACATGAAACCACACCTTGAGACCACACGATTCAGGTAGCTCTTGAGGCCACCATATTAGCGAGACCACACCAACTACCTCATCACTCTTTCTACCACTCTCTCCTCTAGAATGGTGCAAAAGTGTACTCCCCTCTGCCCAACCACTCACAAAAAAAAACCAACAGAAAAATATGGAAACTCATACAAGCAAATACTGCAACAAAAATTCAATTTATTTATTTTCTTACAAAACACATTCCAATTGTCCTATCATTGCCTCATCCTTTTACAGATCTTATTCTTCACACATGCATCTTCCTAATCCAATATGTCCTTTGTTAATTCTTTCCTCCATCTTTGTTCCACCAACCTTCATGTCCTGCCCATTCTCAGATCCCTCTTGTTCATCCCTCCTCCTCCTCTTCTCCTCATGTTCTCTCTGCCAAATTCAAACTTATACGATCGTTGGCATTCTGTTATTTTGTTGGAGAAAATCTATGGCTTACATAACATACCATAGTCCCGCCACACCTCCTAGTAATGGTCGTAGGACAGCGGTTGCCTCTAACTACCCCACCAAACTTTGACCTGCAATACCGTAGACCACTTACCTCTTGTTTGCGTGGGGGTGGTAGTCCCCACACTATCGCAGGCTACCAGACACCATGTCATAGGATAGAGAGTCAATCCACGATACTGTAGCCTATCATAATATTGATTGCTGGGTAGCGGTTAATGAGCTCTTGCATCACCGTATTCTCTAAGATACCCTGTCGTAGGATGACGGTGCCTCCACATTATTGTAGGCTTCTAGTCAAACTATCGCGGGGTAGCGGTACCCCTGCATTACCATGAGCCCATAGGATAACCTTTGTGGGAGTGTGGTTAAGGGCTAAATAAACACAACACACCCCATTAGCTCACCAAGAATAGTCTAAACACCCACGAGGGTGTGGTAAAGGTACTTAAATGAGAAGTTAATGCTACCATTTTCAAGGAAAGTCGATTCTTTCCATTTTTTTTGTCGTTGAAGTCATGTGAACCTGAGAAATGCCAAAGAACACCAACTAGAACAAACCAAAAAAACTAGAAATTAAACCAAAAAAATGTTTTTGGGTGGTGTTGATCACCTATGCACCCATGTGCTCCTGCACTAGACATGTCAGGTAAGACAAATGTTCCTTGAGTTGATAAACTCAAGAACATTGATAGATGCATGGTATGATAATAACATGTTTTTTTTTAATCCACAATTTCTCTTTGTCTACATGAGCCTTCCCTCTTCTACTTTTCTGCTCAACATCAACACCCAAGCCACCACCATTGGTGTCATCCTGTTTCTCTAGATAAATCCTTACCATAGGGCCATGTTTGTGACCATCACACCCCTTTAAACTATTATCTTTCACTCCCCTATTGCACTATTGTGGTAAATTAGACTGCAATCTGCTCTTTTCTCTAGAAATATTTCCTTTGAATGGCTGCAACTCATTGCACTTAGCCTATCCATTTTCCTCTATTTGTTGCTTCTCTGCACTATAACAAACAATAATAGTAGAATCTTTTATTTGTTTCTCCTTCTCCTTTAGAGAATTCAACACAAAATTTTGTCCATCTTTTTAAATGGTATACACATTCTTCCTACCATCATAGATGGCTTCCCTATCAAACTGCCATGGCCTACCCAATAACACATGAGAACAAGTCATAGGCATCGCATCACACAACACCTCATCTCGATAAGAGCTAATTTAAAAATTAACTAAACATTGCTCACTCACAGTCATCTCATGCTCCTTTTGCAATAAATAAAATTTGCATGGACTAGGGGGCTTACTCCTTTTCAAATTTAACTTTTCTACCATATCTTCTGAAACTAAGTTATTTGTGCTACCACTATATACTATAACCTTACAACACTTACCTCTAGCCTTGCACGCAGTCCAAAAAATATTCCTTCTTTAGGATGGCTTCTCCTCATCCGCCTTTGGATTCACCAACACTCTCCTCATCATGAGTGATTCACCTTCTTCTAGTTCTTCACCTTTCAACAATGCATCACATTCCTCATCTTCTTGTGCCAAGTGATTTCTTGTTGCACTCTTCTTGCTGCCCCCTTGAATTTTATGACACTTGAAGGCATGATGACCAACTTCTCCACACTGGTAACATCAAAACGGGAACCCTCTGCTATTGCTACCATGTCCTTTGGTTGAAACTTCCTTTTCCTTGATGTTTTATCCCAGTTCCTTATCAGGCTTGAATTCTTCTTCAATTTGCTTCCCTATACTACTACTCGCTTGTCCCTTGTTAGTTGCAAATCTTCTGCAACCTTTGGAATTGCTCATTTTCCTCCTCACCAATTTATCCTCTACCTTTAACGCATATTGGTATGATTCCTCAACTATGGTAATTTATATCATACTCATCTCATCTTGAATATTAAACTGCAAGCCATTCACATACCTGGCTACCTTCTCCCTATCAATTTCATGCCTTCCATATTGAATGGTCAATTTATAAAACTCCTCCATGTATTCCTTTACACTCATGTCCTTTTGCTTAAGAATCTACAATTTCTTGAATAACTCCATCTCATAATCCCTAGTAATAAACTTTGTCTTCAATCTCATCACCATCTGATTCCATCTTGTTATTCAGGGATCTCCATCCATTTCTCGTTCTCTCTGTAGCCCTTTCCACCATAGTGCAACATGCCCTTTCAATTTTGTTTGGGCTATCTTCACTCGCTGCGGGTCTCTTATGTCCTCCACTTTGAAGTACTCCTCTAGTTCTCCAATCCAATCAATTAACTCTTCTGGATTCAATGTTCTAGAGAAATTTGGCACATCTACTTTACTACTCTCTTTTATTCTTGAAAGAGCTCTCAAAAATATCTCTTCTCTTGCATCCTTCAGTCATTCTTCTCCTTCTTCTTCCCTTCCCTATTCCCCCTCTTCATATTCTTCTTCATTCTCAGAATCTCTGGTGTTACCAATAGCTGGTCTCACTTCATTTCTAATATCTTCCATTAGCCTGTCTCAGAATCATTCCAACACTGTCTCTATTCTAGGTCTTCCTCTTCATGGTTGCATCTCTATCAATCAACGACTTTAGCTCTCAATCATTTGGGACTCCACACACACCCACAACAATCTTGTTGAGCACTCCTCAACCATTACTCACTCCCATATATCCTAGTGGATACTCTCCACACTCAGGATAACCCACTCTAATACCAATTGATGCAAGAGAGTACTCCCCTCTGCCCAACAACCACTCACATAAGCAAACTAAAAACAAAAATACATTAACTCATACAAAAAATGTTGCAACACAAATTCAATTTATTTATTTTCTTACAAAATACATTCCAATTGGCCTATCATGGCCTCATCCTTTTATAGATCTTATTCTTCACACAGTCATCTTTTTACTCCAATATGACCTTTGTTAATTCTATCCTCTGTCTTTGTTCTACCACCCTTCCTATTCTGCCCAATCCCAGATCTCTCCCGTTTGTCCCTCCTCCTCCTCTTCTCCCCCTACTTTCTTTACCAAAATAAAACTTATACAACTGTTGGCATTTTGTTATTCCGTTGGAGAAAATATATGGCTTACATAACATACCACAATCCCTCCACACCTCCTAGTAATGGTCATGGGATAGTGGTTACCTCTAATTACCCCACCAAACTTTGACCTACAATATTGTAGACCAGTTGCCTGCTATCCGCAGGGTGGCAGTCCGCACACTACTGCAGGCTACTAGACACCATGTCATGGGATAACAGGTCAACTTGTGATACCGCAACCTATCATAATTTTGATTGCGGGGTAGTGGTTAATGAGCTCCCGCATCACCGCATTCTCCAAGATACCCTGTTGCTAGATGGTGGTCCCTCTGCATTATCACAGGCTTCCAATCAAACTATTGTAGGGTACTGGTACCTCACATTACCACGAGCCCATAAGATAGCCTCTAAGGGAGTGCAGTTAAGGGCTAAATAAACACAACACACCCCACTAGCCCACTAGGAACAGTCATCGCACCCGCGGGGGTGCGATAAAGGTACTTAAATGAGAAGTTAATGGTACCATTATCAAGGAAAGATGATTCTTTCCATTCTTGTTGTTTTTGAAGTCCTATGAACCTGAGAAATGCCAAAGAACACCAATCAAAACAAACCAAAAAAACTAGAAATCAAACAATAAAAATGTTTTTGGGTGGTGTTGATTGCCTATGCACCCATGTGCTCCTGCACCATAGACCCATGTCGAGAAAAATAGATAGGAACATCGATGCTATGTTTGAATTCACAAGATAGCATACATTTCTCTCCACATAATTGTCTTCTTACACCATTATCATAGCATGAAGAAAAATTACCACACACATTTTAAATACCTCCATCAGCCAGTGGTAAGAGATTTTGCCATGAAATGCCATTTTCCTTTTCCTTGCAACTAGACAGATTGTGGTATCCATCCTCTCTTTACATCTATGCATGATGTGTTAAAAAAAATTAATGATTCATTATCATTATTGCACTAACCTCCCCTATCCTTTCACACACCACACTTACCCATAAATGATTCATCTGTAGGTAGGTTATAGAGATAATACCTACAAGGTGATTGTTTGCGTCATGGCACCATGACAAACTCATGCCATAGAGATAGTGAATCAAACTCAAATGCCCATGTATTTAATTTCACCACCACCTTGGCCACCTCATCTACCAACACATTCCCCTACCTGTATAAGTGACACACTGTGTATTTCTTGTACAACCTCAAGACTTCGTCAACTTTGTTTACTATTTTGTTTAGTTTCCAATTGGGAGTCTTGCTTGTTCTTAATGCGTTTATGACCAATTGAGAGTCACCCTCCACATGCACCTTTTTTGAGTTAAACTTCAAGCCCCGTATGCCTAGAAAAGTTGTAGATAATTCTACTTCATTATTTGACACTATCCCCATCCACAAACCAAATATAAGTAAAATTTCCCCTTTATGGTTCCTAATCATGCACCTGTAACTAGCCCACCTTGGATTATCCTTCGTCACACTGTCAGAATTTATCTTGATCCAACCTCTATCAGGTAGCTATCACTTGATGTCTCTTTGGAGAGATATAGAAAAATTAACCAATGGCACCCCATAAATAAGGGGAGTGACCAAGACCAGCCATTATTTCTACATCCATTCATCCCACGTGGTGAATTTATTCTTCTTTATGCTTTGAAACCTCATTGCATTATTCACTATTTTTGTTATCGTTGCCTCCATCTTGAAGACTAAGTGTTCTTGTGCCATTTTTGTTCCTTGGAAGGTTATGCGACTTATTTCTTTCCAAAATTCCCATATTACTTTGGAAGGTATAATAGTCCACAAGATCGAGAAAACTGCTCCCTTATTGAGCTTGGGCCTCATGTTGAAGAGAATTTGTATATTTTTTGGGAGTGGAATTTGTCACCCCATCTCTCCATTATCTTCTTATAATAGTAGTTGGTTACTTCACAACCAAGGAGAAGATGATTTGTGCTTTCCTCATCCCCTTTGAAAAGTGAGTAGTGGAAAGGACTTTGGAATCCAAGTCTCTTTAGTTTATCACTAGATAAAATCTTGTGTTGAAGTGCTAGCCACATGAATACCCTAGCCTTCAAGTAGTATTTGCTACTCCATAATAGGTTCGTTGACTATTCATCATTTTTCCCCTCTTCCTCTTGAATTTTTTAACCTATCTTAACCAAGTATTACCTAAATTTCACCCCACACCACTTGATTTCATATTCTTCTTCCATGAGCCACACTCTTCTAATTGCTAGAATTTCCTCTAGCTTTTCTTTTTTGCATTGTAGAGCATTAATCTTCCTCAAATATTTCCATCTCCATTATATATGACCCTCAATATTTTGAAATTCCACATAGTCCTTAGCTACTTCTCTCATGTTGTGATTAGGATCTCCTTTAATTCTATGAACTTTTCCAGTTTAGAAATCACTTCATGTTCGTCCTAGGAGTCTTCCCAAAATGAGGTAGCCTGACCATTCCTAATATTCCAGGTTATGTGTTTGGATATAATGTCTTTTCAGCTGATTAAAAAGTTCCATATAGTCGAGCCACAAGGGAGATTATTGACTGTGAGGATCTGAGTAGACTCGACTGAATCTAAATACTTTTTCTATAGAACTTGTGCCCACCTTTGATGATTCTTGGAGTACGTGTTCCACACCAATTTGGCACCTAAGGCCATATTCATCCACCTTAAATTCCTCATTCCAACATCTCTTGCTTCCTTTGGGAAACATATTTTCTCTCAAGATACTAATGGTAGCTTCTTTTGTTCTTCACTTCCACTCCAAAAGAATTTTCTCATGAGTTGTTTAATTTTTTACTCTACCTTTCTTGGGAGGTTCTTGGGAGGTTCAATCACAAAATTGAGTATATCAAAATGGTAGATAGCACTACTTTCAACATCATTAATCTACCTGCTGATGTCAACTAGCGATCTTTCCATGTACTTAATTTTCTCAAGCACTTGTCTATGAGGGAATCCTAGAGATGGGATTTATTGATACTAGCAAATAGAGGGATTCCCAAAAATTTCCCAGGGAGTCTTTCCAATTTTAGTCTTAAGATTTAAGAAATTTCGTGTTGCTTCCCTGGACTAGTATTTATGAAATATATGTCAAATTTTTTCCAATTATTTTTTTATCCAAAAGCTTCACAAAACTTTCCCAAGGTCTTCTTAATCACCACTACCTCCCTGCGGCCGACCACACCAAAAAGGATTATGTCAACAAATTGTTGGTGGGTAATTGGGGCTATATTTAGTGCAACCTTGACAACTATCCATTGATTTTGATTGCTATCTTATTTGATCTTTTTTCCTAGGGATTTAGCCAAAATAATGAAGAGGAAAGTGGATAATGGGTCCCCTTTTTGTATCCCACTTGGTGCTAGAACCTTGGGGAGAGCTATTTTCTAGAACTAAGAACTTAGGATTTGAGATGCAACCCTTGACCCATTTGATCGATTGAAGATTGAATCCAAATATTTCCAAAAATTTAACAAGAAAGTCCCTATTTACTTGATCATAAGCTTTCTACTTTGGCCTATATAATCGTGTGGATTTCTTTGCTTGCCACTATGATACCATCCATAATCGATCTCCTCGGGGTGAAACCACTTTATTCTTCTGAGATTATGGTATTTAGCACAACTTTCAGTCTATTAGCAGTCATTTTTGTCACCACTTTATAGGCTATATTGCAAAAGGAAATGGGTCAAAAGCCTTCCATTTTTTCAACTTTTAGTTTCTTTGGGATCAGTTCTATGAAGGTATTATTTAGGTCTTGTAGCATTAAACCTTTCTTCCTAGATTCTTCCACCATCACCACGAAATCCTTCCCAACAATATCCCAAGAAATCTAAAAAAACTTATGAGAAACCCATCTAGACCAGGTGCCTTATCTCTTCCCAGCTAGAAAACAACTTTTCTGACTTCCTCTTCAAAGACTTTAGCAAAAATGTTATTTTGTGCCTCAGACATTAGTTTTGGAATTCATTGCAGGAAATCTTCTCTTATTGTTGTGTCATCACAATTTTTTTTGTTTAAGAATTATTTGAAGTATCTTGCTGCTTTTGATTTTATTTCCTCTTATGTTTCCAATTTCATGCCATCTCTGTTTAATATTGCGGTTATCCTATTCTTTAATCTATTAGACTTAGTTGTATTGTGGAAATATTTGGTATTGCAATCTCCTTCTCTCAATCACATTTCTCTTGGTTTTTGAGGCCAAAACTCTTCTTCTCAAGACAACACCTCATAGTACATCTTCATTGTGCTTGATTCTTCTATATAGTCTTTGTTGTTTATTCCAAGTTCTATCACTTTCTCATTTATCTTCACCAATTCTTCCTCCAATCTTGCTTTTCTTCAAAAATATTTTTGAAGTGTATTTTTTTCCACTCCTTTATTTTACCTTTCATCTTTTGTAATTTCTTGGAAAGTTAGAACATCTATGTAAAATAGAGGGAAAAGGGATCCATTTCAAAAGGGTTTTTATGATGATGATGTTTTAAAAAACCCTTAGGGATCTTAATAGGTGCCTTTCCCCATGAATTTCATTAAGAAAGAGATCGCAAGGAGTAAAGATTGAATTTCAACCTCAATGGTGAGCCATACCTAGATCTCAGTCCTTAGGACATTAGGACAGATCTAAAACTAAATTAAAATGATTTGCAATGCTCAAACTAAATGAACATTAAGACTTAGTACCTAAATTGCAGGTTTCAAAAAATATAGAGACTATTACAAAACTTTGCAAACAAATCTAGAACGGTCAATATGTACCTATCACCATAAATTTGCTTTGAGGACTACAAAGGGACTCATTCATCCCTAGGTGAATGGGTCTCATCTAGGGTTCTAAAATAACTTTTGACAATCCCTTGATGTAGGATCTTAGCTTTGGTTTGATAGAGGGCCCACTGTCAGAAATTTGGAAATAAAGTCCACAACTTAGTTTTCGTGGCTTAACAACAACGATGACGACTTATGCAACAATGTAAAATTGCTCCTTCAAGATTTCTCCAATTCTTCTTCAACCTATAATATGCACATACACAAAGAAGGAAAATTTAATTTATTTTGTATGGGGGTTGCCTTGGTCAAACCCCAAGTTTGGTAATTAAACCTTGATAGAAATATAATGACAAAGGAGAAGGAAATGATGAATGAACACTTGCCTGCTAAAACTCAGCACCCTTCAATGGCTTCCCTTAGAGGACTGGAGACAAACGCCAACACTCCAAGGAAATTGATCTTTCTTTGCTTGATGGATTTGGATATTTGAAATGCTTGGATGCTTTAGGATCAACAATGCATATTAGCCTTCACAAGATGACATGAACACACATAGAATTGAAAATGATGTTAGGATATTGATTGCTGCAAAAAATGATTGATAAATCTACTCTTGAATGCTCTTAACAATAATATTTTCTCTCATGAAGTCTTGATAATGTATGTTGCTAGGTGTTCTTATTTAAAATGATAAAAATACTTATCTAATTTCCTAAAAAATAGATACCAAAAGCTAAAAATTGCAAATTGAATTTGAATCAATAAAATACCATCAAAAACATATTTAAAAATGGGTATTAGGACTTAAAGGGGACCCATTCGCCCATGGGTGAATGGGTCCTAGCCTATAAGTCCATGACACTCATATTCCATGGCAATTAAAATATTAAATGCATTAATTAAATATCGGTTCTCCTTTTGAAAATGGGAAAAATAAGGTTTTGGAATGCATAATTTGGAAAATTAGAAGCTTAATTAAGTCCAATAAATTAAGGGATCCAAACATAGTGTAAAATTATAAAGGTATACAATTTTCTACACTACACCGTATACTTCTTTTCTCTAGTTGTTCTTCCCACCATTATTGTATCTTACCTTTTAGTTATGCATCCCTTAACCACATGTTCTCAAAATTGAAAGGAAATTTTGGAGGAGCCTTATCAAGAGAAAAGCTTAATGTCACTGGGAAGTGATCAGACCTAGAAATTTGAAAGATTGAGGACTCATACATTGCTTGCACCAATTCCCAGCTACTGCTCATTAGGAACCTATCTAGTCACTGTACAATACATGTGAAACTCTAACTCGTGTTTGTCCATATGAACTTCCTATTTTTGGGGTTCACATATGGAAAATCATTCCTACTTATGAAGTTTTGAAAATCTATATGTACTTGTGACATGCTTGAAGTTCGTCAGTGTTTTTCAGCCCTTGTTAGGGTGGTGTTGAAGTTGCCACCAATTATTGTGTTCTTCTTACCCAAGGATTAATAACCTCTATTAATTTGTCCCATGCTCTTCTTATTTTTCTCATTGTCTACGTGTGACCATAGACATTCAGTACAAAAACTTCCTCTGCTAACCATTGGGGGTGAACTCTGACTAGTTACTATTCTTGTTCTGAGAGCACCAAATCTACCTAACTGCCATATTATTTCCAAATTATACCTTGTCCCAAAAAACCTCCATTTGCATCCACAAAGGACCATTCCATTGTCTCCATTTCTCCATTAGCTTTTGACTTTCCTGTTGGGATAGCTTTGTTTCTTGTAGCAAAACAATATTTGCATTACATTGATCAATTTGGTGTTTAATTAAACACCTTTTTTTAGGGAAATTACAACTCCTAACATTCCATGTAATTATCTTCATTGTGAGCCAGGAAGGGTGACTCCCTTCCTAGATCTAAGTTTCATCCGGCCCTTTGCATTCCCTATTATTTCCAATTTCTCTTTGATTGAATTCCTTCCCCTTCAACTTCTCTCTCCCAATTTTGGTTTCTTCACCTTGGATTGGGACTACTTTAGCAATATTTACTCCAAAGTGTCCTCCTCCCCTTCCTCAAACTACCCTTCCTCTTCTAAGTCTGTGACTTCAATTTCCCCTTCATCTCTTTCCTCTTCCCCATCATTGCCTTTTGTTTATGCCTCTACTGCCTCCTCCATCAGCTTGAATCCTTTCTCAAGTAGTTTGAGGAGGGTCATGACCTCATGGAGGTTCAACCTTCACCTTGGTTCATAATTTTCTTTTCTTTCACCTTCTGATCCTACCATCTCCATCTTTTCTAACCCTTCTTTCCCTAGTTTCCTGGCTCACCTGAGCGCTCGGCACTCCCTTCCTCACCCCTTATCATATCTACCTATTTTGAATCCACTTTCTCCTTCTCTTGTTGATTTTTCCATGTAAGAACATCTTACTCCCTGTTTCAATTTTTCCCCTCATGCCCTTTGGATTTGTACGTAGGGAAAAGTACTAACATATCCCCCTGCTCTACTTTTTGTCTCTAGATGCCTTGCTTAGTTATAATTTTGATCTCATCAGGAATTGGTGGAATTGGCTTTGCTTTGATACAAATTCTAGTGTATAACCCATAGATTTTTTCGTCCATACTCTCCTCCACTTCCATAAAGGTTCCCAATTTATTCCTTATAACTTCCAAAGTTTTTGTGTTCTAGTACTCTAAGGTCAGGTTATATAATGTTATCCACATCCAAATTTGACGTAGCCACGGTAGGAGGGTCCTCCAAGAGAACAATTTGAACTGTGCAACAAGAGTAACACAATGAAAGCACCACATAATATGGAGGCAAATGCAGATGCAAATATTATCATTAACATAAATCTCAATGAAATTTGGTCGGCAACATCTGGGCTTACAGATTCGGCTCACAGGCTTGATATAACATGTCCTAATTAAAACATTCCAATATGCTCCTATATGCAAGCTGAAATCTTACAATTTAGATCAATCTTAATCTACTCAACCAACTACTACCACTTCTAATGATTGATTATAGGCTTTATATTATATCTGCAATTTTGGAAATATCTGCGTCAGCCAAAGATCATCACATTCTCCAAGGAAAGAAAATGCAACGTGCGCATGAATAGGTCAGCCTCAAATTTGAATTACTCCATCAACAGGTGCATAGAATGAAGTGTGGACCTATAATGAAGGTTAGGGACACTCCATGAAACATTTAAGATCACACCATTAAGATCTGCAAGTCATGGGGATGAACCACAATGATCGAACTAGCCAAAAAGTTTGAAATTATTTCGGTGTTGGTTTAAGAAACTATCATGAACTTCAGAAGCAATAACTTTCCGGAAAAAGATCCAATCACACTCAAATATTGGAACAAGGAAAATGAACATGTCAATGATGTACACAAATATCCATAGGGTCTGGTGAGAAAAGATGACGAATACACCAACACAAACTGAGCAAGAATAGAATAAGAACAAAAACTAAAAGAAAAATATTTTTGGTTGATGCAAGATTGCCAAGAACCAAGGATGCTCCTGCATCAAACATTCAGGGTTATTGAAAATTGAGTCCCTCACTTTTTTGGGGCTAAAGGAAAACCAAGATGGTCTACCTCAGCTTGAGAAATCCAAGAAGAATCCTCCACTGGTCTGTCTTTCCACTTCACAAGATATTCTTTGTATTGTCTTCCACGAGTCTTTCTCCCATCTCTGACATCTAAAATCTCTTCAATCTCATCTGATTGTTGTTTAGGAAACTAATTCTCCAATTTTGCTTTATTGTCTTTATTGAACTTTGCTTCACGGTACTGATATAGATCTGCAATGTTAAATATAGGTGATATACCCATGCCTTCCGCTAGCTCCACTTCGTATGCATTTCCTGAATCAAATTTCTTCAAGATTTTACAAGGTCCAAACTTTATCATCTTCAGCTTATTGTATGTTCCAACTGGAAATATATCCTTTCCAATTGTTGTTTCACTTGAGTATGCAACTTCTTCATGTGTTCCGCGAATTCTTCTGCTTCTGCGCTCCTTTCACCTTTCGAACTAATGTCTCTCAATTCTGATATACCTCTAGGATGAACTCGAGTAACAATCTCAAAAGGTGTCTTTCCTATACTCCTGTTCACTAAATTATTGTAAGAAAACTCTGCTTGTGCAAGGACTAAATCCCAACTTCCATCCTTCTCTCCAACCAAGCACCTCAGTAAATTCCCTAAACTCCAGCTTACTACCTTTTTCTATCCATCAGTCTATGGGTGAAAAGTAGAACTAAATTTTAAATCTATCTTCAGCTTCTTCCAAAGTGTCCTCCAAAAGTAACTAACAAACTTTACATCTTTGTCTAAAACAATGCTCCTAGGTAACCCATGTAATCTGACCACTTCTCTGAAAAACAAATCTATTACATGTACTGCATCTATTGTCTTCTTACAAGGTATGAAATGTGCCATTTTAGAAAATCTATCTACCACTACTTCCTTTTGCAACTTGAAAAACTCTACAACTCTGCACAAATCTCCAAACATCCTTATGAATCTACGGCCAAAAGTAATTCTCACTCACCAATGCCACTATCTTATCAACTCCAAAGTGTCCTAACATTCCTCCACTATGCTTCTCCTTCACTAATTTATTCCTCATTGAACTCAGGGGTATACAAAACTAATTTCCTCTGAACAACATGTCCTCTTGAATGAAATAATCCAACCACTGACTTCTATCTTCTGAAATTGGTTCATTACATGCTCTCCAAGGTTCTACAAAATCCAGGTTTCCCTCATACAAGTTCTTCAACTCCACTCTCATCTCTATTAGTAAATTCCTTCTCCTACTCAAAGCATCAACAACTCTATTTGACTTTCCACTCCTATGCTTCAAAACAAAAGTATAACTCTACAAGAACTCTACCCATCTCATGTGTCTCTAATTCAACTTACCTTGACTGTTCAAATATTGCAATGCGTGATGATCCGTATACAACACAAACTCCTTAGGCAAGAAATAATGTCTCCACTTCTTCAAGGATTGAACTATAGCATAAAATTATTGATCATATACTGAATATCTTCTCCTAGCATCATTCAATTTCTCACTCAAATAAGCTACAAGTCCTCCTTCTTGACTCAACACTGCTCCAATTGCATTTCCACTTGCATCACAGTCTACTTGAAATACCTTATTGAAATCTGGTAAAGCCAACATAGGCTACTTAGTCACCTTCTGCTTCAACAACTAAAAAATTCGATCTACTCCAAATGTCCATCTAAAATCCTTCTTATCTCCTCTCATGGTTTCTATCATAGGACTGCAAATAGAACTAAAATTCCTAATGAACTTTCAGTAGAAACTAGCCAATCCACGAAATGATCTTACCTCTCCAATACTATCTGGTGTAGGCCACTCAACAATTTCTTTCACCTTCTTAGGATCCATCTTCAATCCATCCACAGAGATTACAAATCCCAAATATACCAATTCTTCCTTCATGAAACTACACTTCTTAATGTTTATCAACAACTGCTCCTCTCTCAACCTCTGCAAAACTTGTCTTATATGCAACAAATGTTCTTTTCTACTCTTACTAAAAATCAAGATGTCATCCAAATACATGATCACAAGCTTACCCAAGAATTTCTTCAATACCTTGTTCATCAACCTCATGAAAGTACTCGGTGCATTTGTCAATCCAAAAGGCATCACCAACCACTCATGCAATCCTTCATTTTTCTTGAATGTTGTTTTCCACTCATCCCCTTCTCTGATTTTGATTTGATGATATCCACTCTTCAAATCTATCTTTGTAAACTATTTAGCTCCACTCAAACAATCCATTATGTCATCAGGGCAAAGGAAATCTATACTTCATTGTGATCTTGTTTATGGATCTAGAATCTGTACACATCCTCCATTCTCCATCTTTCTTAGGTGCTAGCACAACATGTACTGCACATGGACTTAAGCTTTCTCTGATCAAACCCTGCCTCAACAATTCTTGCACTTGTCTATTCAAATCCTCATTTCTTTCAGTGTCATCTAGTGTGATGGTTTATTAGGAAAACCAACTCCAGGAATCAAATCCATACAATGACTAATACTCTTCACAGGTGGTAATCCATCAGGTAGATTATCTAAAATGATCTCTTCATACTCTGTCAGCAATTCCTTTATCTCTTCTAGTTGTTCTTGTACATGCTTCAAATCTTCAATCTTCTTAGGAGCTAAGGCATAGCACATGTTCTCATGTCTCAACCCATCTAGGAATCTCCTTCCATTAACCAAACAAACTCTAGTACTCATACAAACCTCAAGTGTAGGAACATCTTCCAATGGAAACAAAGTCTGCTTCATCCCATTAGCAACAATGGTATATATGTTCTTCTTTCCATCATGAATAGCCTGTCTATCATACTTCCAAGGTCTTCCCAACAAAACATGGCATACATCCATAGGAATAATATCACACAAAACTTCATCATGGTAATTTCCTATCTTCAATTTCACCAAACATTGTTCACTTACCAGTATCTTATGCTCATCCTGAATCCAAGCAATCTGATAGGGCTTCGGGTGCTTCAACCTTTCCAACTTCAGTTTAGTCACCATCTCTTCATAAACTAGGTTATCAGAACTTCCACTTCCAACAATCACCTTGCAACATTTACCATTCACCTTGCATCTGGTTCAAAACAAGTTCTTTCTCTGCAATGGCTCCTTTTTCTAACTCACTTTGATATAATACTCTTTTGTTCAACAACACTTCTCCATCTTCCGATTTATTAGATGATCTAGCATGATCTTCCTCAACCAAGGTTGTTCTTCTATTGTTCTCTATCTTTCTACTTGTCTCTCCTTGATTACATTCAAATGCTCTATGTCCTTCTCTGCCACATTTATAACAAGTTCCCTTGAATATCCTTTTCTCTTGTCCTCTATCATCTCTCCTATAACCTTCATTCTGGTAACCACCATATCCTCCTCTTCTGTAAGAGTTTCCATCACCCCTATGGTTTGAGTTATCATTCTTAATGACCTCTTTATCTTTATTGTGATTTGTAAAGGAGCCTCTTCCTCCTCCAGTAGAAATTATTCCTCTTTGAAATCTTCCACCTCTTCCTCTTTGTCTCTTCTCATGTCTTTTGTTCAGCTTCTCCATTGCTTTCAGGGCACATTGATATGCTTCTTCCACACTTTGCAACTTGATCAAACTAATCTCATCTTGTATAGACGACCTCAATCCATTCACATATCTGGCAACTTGCTCAATTTCCTCCTCTGAATGTCCAAATATGATATTCAACTTATAGAATTCCTCGTTATACTCTATCACACTTGAATCTTTCTGCTTCAAATTTTACAACTTTCAGAACAAACTAATCTAATAATTTGTAGGCATAAACTTTGTCTTTAACCTATTCACCATCTGATCCCATGATTTTATTTTCTCCTTTCCTCTTCTTTGCATATCTATCTGCAAATGTTCCCACCAAAGGGATGCATTGTCCTCTCAACTTTGTAGAAGCAAACTTCACCTTCTTATCTTCAGTAGTACCTTCAAATTCAAAATAATTTTCCATCTCTGTAATCCAATCAAGCAATTCTTGTGAATCCAACTCACCATTATAATCTGGTGGATTAAAATGTGGTTTTGCATTCGCTCTGGTTAGGGCTCTTATGAACCTCTCTTCTCCCTGATCTGGGCCAAGTTGCTCTTCTCTTCCTCTTTCGTCCTAAATTTCTACCTCTTCATCACTCACATCATCAGTTGGTCGACCTCTTCTCTGGGCCATTTCAACTGCATCTAATCTGGCAGCAATTCCTCTCAACATCTCCATTAAAGATGGGTCTACATTTCCATGCTCTCCATTTCCTCTAAAATTTCTTCTTCCCACCATCTTTACACAAGTCCTCTACAACTGCAGGTCAAATACTCAATCCCCCACCCCACAAAAAATCTTCAATAGGACTCCGCGAATTCCAATGACCTCACACGGATTGAATCTCACTCTGATACTAATATGACACAACCATGGTAGGAGGGTCCTCAAAGAAAACAATTTGGACCATGTAACAAGAGTAACACAACGAAAGCAACACAAAATATGGAGGCTAATGCTGATGCAAATATTATCATTAATAGAAATCTCAATTACATTCGGTCTACAACATTCGGGCTTACAGATTCAGCTCATAGGCTTGATATAACATGTCCTAATTACAACATTCCAATATGCCCCTATATGTGAGCTGAAATCTTACAATTCAGATCAATATTAATCTACTCAACCAACTACTACCACTTCTAATGATTGATTACAAGCTTTATATCATATCTGCAGTTTTGGAAACATCTATGTTGGCCAAAGATCATCACATTCTCCAAGGAAAGAAAATGTAATGTGTGCATGAATAGGTCAGCCTCAAATTTGAATTACTCCATCAACAGGTGCATAGAATGAAGTGTGGACCTATAATGAAGGTTAGGGACACTCCACGAAACATTTAAGATCACATCGTTAAGATTCGCAAGTCACGGGGACGATTTGCAACGATTGAACTAGTCAAAAAATTTGAAATTATTCCGGTGCCGGTTCAAGAAACTGTCATGAACTCTGGAAGCAATAAATTTCTGGAAAAAGATCCAATCATGCTCAAATCTTGGAACAAAGAAAATGAACATTTCAATGATGTACACAAAGATCCATAGGGTTTGGTGAGCAAATATGACGAATCCACCAACATGAACTAAGCAAGAACAGAATAAGAACAAAAACTAAAAGAAAAATATTTTTGGTTGATGCAAGATTGCCAAGAACCAAGGATGCTCCTGCATCAAAATTTCCTCGATTTCCTATTTCCATGGTTCAAAGTTGGACACCCAGTGTTTAATGAAAAATCCCATTCCCTCATTGAGTAGGGCCCGATGTTGAAAATTTTCCTCTTTTGGCTAGCATCTGAGCATTCAACCAAAAAGAAACCATTTGGAATTGTTTTCAAGTTTACCTCCCTACCCCAACTCATCACATCAAGCCCTAATCCATTGATATGCTGAACAATCTCCCCCCATTTCATAAAGAAAGAAACTTCTATCATTTTAACTACCATACTATCCAATTCCTCACTTTCGAAATAAACGAAAATGCACTTACCAGGCCGATTAGGATTTGCAAGTTCTGTGGTCACCATGGGAGCTTCTTTTTCCCTCAGCGGTCCACCTTCCTTCCATCCTTTATCCTAGTGATTGTTCCACTGGTGATGCCACTCCCATTATTTTTCCTCTAAATCCTTTTTGACTTTTTGAAGGTCTTGTCTCCAAGCAAACCTTCACCTCCATTCCCCTCTCTGCCCTAGATTCCCCTCTCCACCCTAGATTCCAATAGTATATCCAATAATAATTAATGATGTATGTCGATTTGTTCTTCAATATATATACCAACATTCATCCATTTCTCTAATATTTATTATTAAAATGAAAAATATATTTCTTGAATATCATTATTGTATTTAGCAAAAGGGATGACTATTTATTTCAATATCATATTTGGTGAAAGTGATGATTGTATGTTGGCATGCCCATACATGTGAGGAATGCAAAGTGGATGTCTTAGGAATTTCCATAGGTACATATATTATGGAGCTTAGCCTTTACCCACATTCCTTAAATGAATGTTTGCTTTTCTATCAACAATTTAGTAATGTTTAAAAAATATTATGTTAGAAAAAATGAATTATTTTAAATTATGTACTTGAACTTGAGAATAAATGGTTGAAAAAAATAAAGCCAATAACAATGAGTTAACCCAAAATAGAATTATGAATATCCTTATTGATCTCCCTAATAACCTTTAGTTTTATCATTCAACCTTGAATTTTAAATAGTAATGTCAGTGTCAACATAATAAGTGGAATTTAGTGGAATTAAAATTATTTCATTATGTTCTTATTTATTGATAAGGTATGAATCTAAATATTATTACTTAATCAATTAAATAAAAAAATGATACATTTATAACTAATATTACTCTTTCCCTTTGGGAATCCAGACAGACCACTATGCGGAAGCGGCTGCAGCCTATCATGGTCTTAAGCTGACACAGGTCAAAGGCTATAAGAAAGTTTGGCTGGAGGGTGATTCGCTTAATATAATCAATAATTTGAAAAATTGTGCTTCCCCTTCTTGGAATATTGAGTCCTTGATTAGGGAATCTATTGATATTCTTAATTCTTTTGATGAATATTACATCTCTCATATTTTGAGAGAGGGTAATGGGCTAGCGAATTTGTTCGCTAATATTGGAGTTAGAGGTGTTAGGGAATGGGGTTTGAATGAACCCCTCCCTATAGAGGCAATAGCAAGTATTAACAATGATTTCCAAATTTGAATTACTTAAGGATTTATTATGGCTTGTGGCATGCATGTCAATCTTCACGTGGCTGATGATTATGTGGAAGTATTGTAAGCCTGATTTGAAATGAGCTAATGGTACGGTGGTTGAAACTCATAGGGAATGAAACTCTATGATTTTAATTCCTCTATGCCTTAATTCCATTTTCACATGGATTATGGGCACTCATTACATCGTCTTCCCGAGGTTCCTTCTCATTACGTTCAAAGCTCTCAAGATTTTATACTACAAATTCTATGGACATGGGTGGGCATAGGAACCACGTGAAGCCCTTCTCTTGCGAAGCTATCAAGAAGAAGCTAAAGGTTTGGAAGGTGTCGGAGAAAGGAGGGTTGAATCCATACCTGGAGAGATTACATGGTAACAATCCACAAACTACGACATTGTTTGCAAAAGCATGGAATAATAAGGTGTTGAAATAATAGGGTGTCAATTACTGGAGAGGGTCTCTCGTCTCATGATCATGGGTGGTTTGGATTTGCAATAGAAAGGTAAGGTTGGGGCTGCTAGAGGTTAGGATGCTATGGAGACCTAGGCTATGGACCTGGAGTGGCTGAAGAAAAGAAAGGTTGTGGCTGAGGAGATTGTGAATTCCATCCACAAAATCAAAATGCCGATTGTTGCTGGGAAAGGTAAGGAAGTCTCTGCCAATCGGGATAAGGTTAGCTACTTTGAGGAGGATGATGTTGCGGGGAAGGGGGTTTTTAATTTTGATAGGGAAGATATCTTTGATGTGCTGGGAACTACTAGAGAGGGTTCCATTTTTTTGTTCAAATTGTTCAAATGGTTTTTTCATGAACTTAATAGGACTAATGTCAAAGTTAGGGGTGCAATGAGTAAGGCTGAAGAGTCCTTTGTTCAAAACTAGATTGATGAATTGTTTAATTCATTGAACATTGTGGTGGAGGAAACTCTTAAGATGAAACAAAATTTGGAAGGTAGAGTCCTCACCCTCAAGGATCAATTGGAGAAAATTTGTGCTAGTGTGGCCAAGGGTGGGGAGGTGACTAAGTCTATTGTTATCTTTGAATTTGTTGGTGTTACTTCTCCTTTTGTTAGTGCCAAGAATCGTAAGGAAAATGTTCATGCTGAAGAGTTTGGTGTTGGTGGCATGTTGATGGAGGAGGTTACTGTGAGAAGGGTGGGGAAAAGATTAATGTTTTGATTACTGAGGTGAATATGGATGGGTCTGGGGCTAGAACTAGAAATAAAACTAAGGCTCAGGTTGGGGCTTCTAGTAAATATTATCCTGATGTTTTGGGTGATGCTCAGAAGGTTGTGGTGAGCGACGTGGAGGAAACTGATATTCTGAAAAACATGTAGTGCTACTGGTTGGGGTCCTCCTTTTTGGCTGACGTTTTGTGGATGGTTCATTGTTTTTGGCTGATAAATACTTAATGTAGTTTTCTTTAGTTTCAACTGCTTACTTTTGTAAAGGGTTTTGGGCCCCTTCAAAACCCATTATTTACCTCTAATCAAAAAATAATATTACTCTTTTGTTGCTTTAATTTAATTTTGGAGTATTGATATTTGTAAAATATTAATTTGTATAGTAACTATTTGTTTATTTTTTGGATCAAAATGAGTAGAAAAATTAATTTTTTTATTAGGAATGTAAATAAATTTCCTTTTTACGTTAGTCTTATTGATAGAATGTTAATACATGGAATATATTCATGAACATAAGTTTTCTTTCTTTTATATTCTTTTTATTTAGATTAACTAGTTGCCTTCATGGTTGGAGGTTAAAGGGAGAGTTGTCCATAGATCAAATTGTACCTATCTCTCCCTTGCACTATGTGTGGTGCGTATATGATGGCATCATAAACTTGATGCCATCAAATATGCTAAGAGCATTTTCCCTATATATATCTTACCTTGTGTTGCAATATTTTTTTTTAAATGATTTTGTGTTATGTTTAGGTAGTGAAAATTTTGGGCATGACATAAACATTCAACTATAAGTGATTGACCCTTGCTAGGTTTGAGAATATCATCTTTTTGTTTTTCTTTATGGCCTCCTCCAAGGTTTCAATAATTTGATGATAAAAATTGTCATAAATTTGTAGTCCACAATAAGAACATGGTTCTCTACTTTTGTTCTTTGCTATACAGGGCCTCTTACTTGACCTAGAAGAAGAAGTGGCTTGCATACATATTTTGTTCTTTTTCTTGGAGGAATTATAACTTTCTAAATTTGATTCTACCTTAATTTTTAAGATTTCATTCCTTTACCTTTAGATATTGTGCCATTAATGATTAAAATTTAGATGAGTTGATTATATCCATGGAGATTAAATTAGATTGTTCCCTTGTGAGTCTATCACAAAACTATTAAAAACTTGTCATCTTAAATTTTAGCACCAAGAGCATCCATTATAGAGTAAAAGTTATAATAAAAATATTGATATGGATCTTTCAACATATATAGGATCAAGAACACATATTATTTATTTTATTTTTCTTTTCCACAACCTTGAAGATGAGAAAATAGATATTTGAATTTAACTAGGAAGTCTTCAATTGAAGAAATTAGGAGATAGAGTCATCAATTCAACATCTAATTGAAGAGTGCATAATTAATTGATTGTACCAAATAGTTCATTCAATATTTATTTAGGTGAAGTATAATTTATAAGATAAAATTGAAAGTGTAGACACTTAAAAATGTCTTGAATGATACTACACACTTGAATCTGATATACTAACATCATTATGTGCAGTGCCCCTCAGTGCGCCTTTTTGTTTTGGATAGTTACTTGGATTTTTAGTTGGACATTATGATACTGTTTGATGATACTTGGATATTATGACACTTTAATGCTCTGTTATGATGACACTTTTATATATGATGCTATGATGATACCATGCTTAGTAGATTAGTTTAATTGTTTATGTGAGTTATCATGGATATGAGTATTATGTGATTATTAGATGTATGTTTTATCATGATTTGATATCAGTTTATTGTGTGTCGATGTATTGGTGAAGGGGAATAGGGTCGCATCACTCACTTATGAGTGCCCTGCGACACTGCAATTTTCCCTTCACAATGTGATTGACTAGTTGCCTATGCACATGTTTGATCGTGTGATTTGCTACAAGTTGGGCATCAACTCCACCTAAATTGCTAGGTTTGAGTGTGCCTAATCCCAATGGAGTTTGTTGATTAAGAGGTAGCATTGTGTCTTCCACATTGAGCCATCATCCTCGTCGAGGATGAGTATCTGTGTGTCACACCCGTCTATAAGGTTAGTTCGAGTTGTGTTGTTGATGTTATTGTCATTTTGTCTTCCGTTTCACAGTATGGTCAGGTATTGCTTAATAGTATGTTCATTGAGTAATGTACATGATTGTTCCTTTGTTTGATTATTTCATTAAATAAAGATTATAAAAATTAAAAAGGGCTTTGGAATAATTAAATAAAAGATTTTATATAATTTATGCCTTGATTAAATAAAATTTATTAAAGTCTATATTTGATTTTAATAATATAAACTTTACATGATTTAAAAATTATAAAAAATAATAACAAGTTGAAGAAGTTAGGAATAGTGGGGAAAAATAAAAGAAAATAAATAAATTAAATTAGAGAGTGGATGCAGTTATGGATGGGGTAAAAAATAAAGTAGTTGAAGTTAATTGCTAGAGGGGCTTTTGGATTATTTATGAGAAACTAATCTTGCTTCTCTCGACCGTAAAATTTTTCTCTGGTTCTTGGAAACTTTCTTGGAGGTTTTGGAAGTTGGAATTTGGGGGGTTTGCAGTGTTGTGGAATCTCAAAAGGAGTAGAAGCTAGAATCGGAAGAGCTCTGCATCAAGACTTCAACTCTGATAAGCGTATAAACCAAGTTTCATTGCTATTGTCCTTGACCCCTACAACACTTAAATTGAAATTGTTAGTAAATGAAATCTTTGGAAAATAATTTGAACATCTCTGTAAATTAAATTGTGTGTATTCAAGGTTTTGGCCTATAAGTTT
>VDFB02330411.1:0-18852 GCA_007258455.2 Sequoia sempervirens | reverse complement strand
TAGATCATATGTTTGACCAAAATTGACTTTTAGTTGGAAATGCTTAAATTCTTTTGTGTTAAAAAGTTGGCCTAAAGTAGACCACAACTTTGAACTTTCACTTGCTAATGTACTTGTATAATTTAATTAGTACCATGAAGAATGCTTCTTGATTATGCTCTCATAATAGAAATTTCATAATGCAACTCAAGTATAAGATAAAAGAATTAAATTTATTGAAACAAAAATTGTTGAGCTCAAGTGGAGCACCGAGCTACAATAGATCAATTTGATGATTTAATAGATTAGATAACTTAGATAAGATGTGCATTTAAATATGCACATTGAGGCATTGACTCAAACCAAAGAGGAAATCATACAAAAAAATGTTATATGCTAGTCAACACTTTTATAAGTTGCTTGAGACAAGGTTATCTTGATCTACCTTGATGTGCAATAAAATGCTATAATTGATAGGCTAACTATTGGATTGAGGAGATTTTAGAAGATCATATTGATACATTTCAAGTATTGGTGAATCCATTACAAAAACATGTTTTATCTTGCCAAGTCTTGAAAAGTGTCTAAAGGATCTAGATGAAGAAGATTGATGCTTGGCTAAAGAGAAACAAGTTGTAGAAGAAGCACCTAGAGAAGTAGAGGAGAGAAAGAAGAAATAAGACAAAGAGGCATATAGACCAAAATCATGAATAAATTATGTGCAAATAATAAGAAGAGTAATTAAAAAAGAATAGAAAGGATTTTGAAGTTACTAGAGTTTCCAGCACAACACTTGAGTAGACAATAAAATATTATTCCTACACACTTTCACTCACATGCAAGATGTTTATTGTAGATCAATAGATTGGTCTAGTTGGCTCACTCTTAAAATTGAACTCAAGAATGTTAAATTATGTGTACTTTAGGATGGATTTATCTATGATAACATATTAGATAAAGGTAGAGTTGGATCTTCTAAATGTGCCAAAATTTTAGATCTACTCTAGTGCATGGCTTCAAAGAGGAAGATAGTAATTAATGTGATTTTGTAAGTGAATTCCAAGTTGCACACATAGATATAATTAATATCAAATCATTCAACCACACATAGATGTAATTGATATCAAATTAGTCAACCACACATAGAAGCAAATAGTCTATTGAAAGAGAACCTACAACACGTGACAATGGTAGATCATAATGGTCTATAGAATATAAGAACTTAATTCTATTGAATAGAAAGGAGAGATTGGCGTCTAAAATTACAAATTAAAAAAATGAGTTTTAACCTAGAATTTGATAGATGTATCAAAGCTTGCACATGTATAGTATTTATTCTCTTGAGGATGTATTATAATTGCATCCCATTCTTTCACTTTTGATAGTTTTTTGTGTTGTAGAACACATGATTACACTATGATAATGTTAGCACTACAGTATAACCATTTGCATTTACACCACAAATAGTGTCTAGTTATAGATGGATTATGCATGACTTGTAAGCATACATGCATATAATTAAATTTGTTCATGCATAGATTGTATTTAGGGATAAAATGTATGTAAGGATACTTGTAACTTGTAGTTTTCCTTAAATAAAGTCTACTTTATAATTGGGTTATGCTACAGACATATTTTTAGTTTAGGTGGTGCTAGGGGACATATGTCTATATGTAAGAAAATATTTTCAATGGGATTTATAATAGATTACTCATTGTAGAGGATTTCATATTTTTGAGTAATTTTTTTATGGATTAATCTAGAATTAGTAATAATATTATTGTGTGTAGGTCACAACAAAGAGTGAAGAACTTGATGTGCTTCAAATGAAATAGGGAGATAGTCCGCTCCATTGGAGATCTTAAGTGTTCAACCATTATTCTTTACATGCAAATAAAATATGGTTATCATTCTTAATTAATAGAGGGTCACTATACATCATGAGTAAAATCCCTTTAGATCACCCTATAGACACCTAAATTATTCCACCAAACTTGAATCATCATCATTTGATCGTTAATTGCATCTATTTATCATTATCACCTAATTAGTAAATAGTAATTTAATAATTTTCATTTATCATTTATTTCCATTTATCATTGATTGCCTAATTAATTAACAATCATTTATTATCAAATATCATTTATCATATAATCATCATATGTTATTTATTACTCATTATCCATTTATCACATCAAAAATCATTTATTGATTAATAATTCATATTTATCCATTTAATTAAATATTATTTTATTATTTAATTAAATATGATCTAATTTCCAAAAATATTCAAATAATTTTCATTTTCATCTCTTTAGTCAATTCCATCATCACTAATCAATTAGCTTAGTCTTCATTTAGAAACTCTTTCTTCCATCAAGTTAGATCTTCTTCCATTTTAGAAACATCTTTACTCTTCATTAGTTAACTAAGCATAAAATTGGAAATTTCATTTACACATTTATCCATCATTTTAATTAGAAAAATCAATATTAGATCGTCTCATGACTTGAATTGAAAATTTTCTAATTTTAATTAAGTTGACTCTAGGATCAATTTAATTAACTGAAGTCTTTATTTTTATCTTCATCTTCCATTTGATTTTTCCTTGAAAATTCTATAAATATAGTCTTTTCTTCATCATTTTCATATCTCACATCTTATGCAAATTAACTCTATCAAAATTATAAATCAATCAATCATTAATCATAATGTTATGTTGTCAAGATTTAGTATCCACATCCAAAGACAAACCAACATCATCTTTTTGAGGTTTGCAATGGGATCGGTAAAATAAGAATTTATATTTAATTTCTTTTTTATGTTTTTGAGTCTTTCATTTTCCTATTTTTTGAATTTTAATGCTTACATTTTGGTAAACCCAACATGAACATGCAATCATTTAACTTTTTTGTTGTTTGTGAGCATGATTTTTTTGCAAGTTACAAGAGTTTTGACAAGAAAACATGTTCCAAGGAATGCATTTCATATTGTGATATGTGATTTCTAACATGTTTTCTAGTTTCTAATGTCAGGTTTGATGTGTGTTTGAAATATTTGGCATTTATTAGTTTTGATTGATCTACTCATTTATAAGTTTTTGTAGTGTAGAAAAATGTATCCCTCTACATTTTCACACTTGATTTTGGAATGATTAAAATTAAAATGAACCTAACGTCACCTTGATCTAGTGTTGTAATGTGTTTTACGCATTCACATTAGGTTTAGGGCTCATTTAAGCTAAATTGACCTAATTTTTCCTTAATTTAGTGTTGTAAAGTGTATTTATTTACACCTTCACATTAATTTTTGGGCCCTCTTACATTTATGACCTTCATATCATCATTAATAGGCCCCTAAGACCCTTTGTTATGTATCCTAAGGATTATTTCAATGAAGATCCTAACATAATCAATAAATACACTTAATATCTCAACTCCCTGGCATTTCCTCTTTCCAAAAAGGCTTGGTGGGACTCATACGCCACCTTGGGCATATGAGTTCCACCCAGATGATACACCACAAGTGGAGTATGAGTCCCATTTGGCCCCTTTTTAGGGTTCTGAGCAGGAAATCAAGGTTTTGTATTCAAATTTCAAGAATGTTGGCATTTGGGATCTAATAAATGGTAAATTGGATAGAATGCCTATAAAAAAAAGGTATCAAATCATTATTTCACAAAATACTTCATGATATCAACCTAAGCTATCAATATTTAGGCATTCCAAGACTTCACAAGAGTGTCAATAGAGTTTACAAGAGAATTTCTAAGACATTCAAGGGAAAATTTCTTCATCATTTGTTGTAGCAATTCAAGATCCATTATTAGGTCAAGATAGTAATGTATCAAGCATATTATTGAGCTAGTGTTGTGATGTAGCATTGAAGATCCATTTACAAGCATTGTTTCATATCCAATTCAAGATCAAGATCTAGATTTTACATGGCCACTTCATGTTAGATCGTTGATTTACATCTCAAGACATAATTCAAGGTATCATTGTTTCATCACAAGGTTTAATTACCTAAACTAGGTTTGGCCAAGGAAAACCCCTAATTCCTAACAATCAACAAGTTTTTCTCTATCTAAATGTATTATTGTATATCTAGTTGTCTTGGAGCTTGAAGGATATTAGAAGATTAAGTTACAAGATTGGTGAAAGTTGTATAATTTGTTACAAGGTTGTCAAGATCACAGAAAGTCACCTACAGGATGCAAATCAGGGTTTCTAACTTGGAGATTCAGCAAGAAGGAAGCTACAAGAGATCACCAATGAATACCAAAATTTTAGCCAAACCCTAATACTAGGACTAAATTTCCACTTGTTTCATATGAGTCCTAGTACTACCATTTTTCAAGTTTCAAGAGATTCAAATTAGTCCTTGACAGATTCCAGTTTTGGCACAAAAACCCTAGTTTGGGACTAAATTTCCCAGACTAGCGTATGAGTCCTAATGGACATTAAAGATGAGTATTTCAACGTTTTGGATTTTTTTTGACATCATCCTTCTTCTAGGTGTACCTCTGCTCATTCTCAATTTGTTATTCTACATTTTAGTTTCATTTCCTAGGTCATTTAGTTGGGTTTTGCATGTCACTTTCATTACTTGTATTTCCAATCCCTTGCTTGGTGGTGAACCCCTTGTATTGTATTTAATCACACCCTATGACGCCCTTCTATCATATCTCTTTCTCACATTACATCCTTGGATTGAGATCTCTAGGGTTTTCTTGAATGAGCCTTGAATAAAATTGGTATAGGTCCCTAAACACCTAGTTTGTGTTCCACATTCTATAAGGTGGGACACCTATTTTCTTCATTTCATTTTGGTGAACCTATCCTTTATAACACCTTCTTTTCTGATTTAGAATGCATCATATTCCTAGATCTAGCTTTCATTGACTTTTCATTAGTTAATTTGCATCTAGGGTTTCAAAATCTTCCTATAGTGAAAGTGCATATAGGTTGCATTTTTGCATCTTAGATCATTCAATTTCACTGAAATTCTGTAATTACAAATAGTCAACATAGAATACAAGTTAGAAAACTTAGAAACAACTCAAATTTTGCTGAAATTGGTACAAAAACCCTAATCTAGGACTCATATGCCCCTCCAGGAAATTTAGTCCTAGTACAGGTTTTTTTCCTACTTTATGGGCATTTTGTGTTGTGCATTTTTTAGCATTTGAGCCTTCCAAAAACCTTGACTGGGACTCATACACCCCTCTGGGTGAATTAGTCCAAGATTAGACTTGAAACTACCATTTACAACATTAAAAACATCATTTTTGTACTTATGTTTGTTGCCATTAGATAATTGTTTCAGTTTGTTGAGTTTTTGTTACATGTATTTCATTAGATCTAGCTTCATTCGGTTCATTTCATGCATTTCTTAATCTCAAATTTATATTTACAACATTTCATTTTTATATTGTTTCATAGTGTAATTAGCAAATTACCCTGTCTAGAATATGAAAATTGTATTTACACATTTCATTCTAGGCCATTGTGTTGCATTTTAAGTCTCTTTCCATTTTGAATTTGTATAGATTACTTTGCACAAATGTTAGTATATGTATTTTCCAAGTTCACAAAGAAAAATTTAGTCAATAAGCATGTTATTCATTCATTCAATACACTTCCTAGTTATGAGAGTCTCTTAGTGCAAGAAAGTGAAAATGTTGATGCTTGTCTTAAATCTACATCCCCTCCTATCTCTCCTATTTGTGGGAATGATGTGATAGAAGAAGATACAAGTATAGACAATCATGACGATCATAGTTGTTATTCTCCTAATACCTCTCCTACTAGTGACAAAGGTATCTTAGTGAAAGAAGATGCAATCATTGAGAATCATGAAATTTTTTCATGTCCTTCTCCTCCTCCCCCTTAGGTAGATATTATAACATAAGATAAAATCATTGCTACTACTTTACTTAGTTTACATTCTTCTCCCAATGCCTCCCCTACTTGTGAGATTGCTTTAGTGAAAAAATATACAATCATGAACGGCCATGAAAATTACATTTGTGAGGACATGTTGGTTTTAAGATATCTAATGATTGAGAGCTATGAAAATCCTACCTCTCCCACTTGGGAAGATATTATAGAGCATAGGGATGTAATTGTGCATAACCATGATAATCACATTGGTTCTTCTTCTAATATCCTTCCTAGTAATGAAGAAGATAGTTTAGTGTTAGAAGATACACTTGAAAGTCATGAAAATCTTGTTTCTCCCTTTCCTAATGCTCCTACCATTTGGAGAGATCTATTTGAATGAAAGGATCCAATCATTGACAAGCATGATTCTCCTTCTCTTGATACCTCCCCTAGTTGTGATGAAGCTACTTCGCAAAACCTAACCATGGAATGCGACGAACATCTTGTTTGTTACTCCCCTAAAATCTCCCCTAGTAGGGTAGATATTGGGACACAAGAGAATGAACCCTTAGACAACAAGGAAGAGATCATAGAAAATCATAAAAAATAAAATTGGACCTTCTCCTAATATCACTACTATTGGTAAAGAAGATACTTTGATACATTAGAAGATCAAAGCAATAGGAGTCATGAGAATCTTAGTTGCATCTCTTCCCCTAGGGAAAACATTACTGATAAACAAGATAATCCAACCATTGATAGCTCCCTTACTTGCGATGAAGTCATTTTAGAAGAACCAAACATTGAATGAAATTAACATCTAGTTTTTTCCTCTCCTAAAAACTCTCCTCCTAGGGAGGATATCATGGTGCAATAAAATGACAACAATAGTGATGTGACTTCCTTAGATGATGGTGAAAAGATGACACTAGATTCCCTTTCATTAGAAATACATCAAACTGAAACCATTGAGGGTATGAATGCACAAGTTTCCATTAGATCCCCCTTGATTAATGGACCTCCTACATACCTTGTGAGACATCCTAAAAAACCTCTAATTCTTTACCCACCCTCACAATGACCTCAAACTGAAAATAAACCTAAACATATCCTTTACCCACCTAAGCATAATGTTTCACAGCAACCGAGTTATAATATCGTTGCTCATACATATAACACTAGAAACAATCCACAACCAAGAAAAACACCTTAAACATCTCTCCCATTACCTCAACCTATCTTACCAGGTCCTCCTCATTTTCCTTCACAAAGTGGAAAGGAGTATGATCTGGTTAGAAAACTCTTGCTAAAATATCATTATGGGACCTTATTCAAGCCTCCCCTCATTATCAAAACATTATTCAAAATGTTTTACAACAAGTTCCTATCCCTTCTAATGCACAACCAAATGACATATCAGCCATGATTCAAGGAATAAATGTTGACATTGTTTTCCACCAAAGTGAGCTCCCTCCTTTGGCAGTGCAAAAACAATATGAAGCTTTCATGATAATAGCTATCTATAATAGGTTAGGAATAAAAGGAAACCTTGTTGAAAATGGATCTACCCTTAATGTGTGTAGTGTGACCCTTTTGGATAGACTTGGCTTGGATAAATAAGGAATTCAACCTGCCTCTTTATCTATTCGAGGGTTTGACAATGTAGGAAAAAAACTGCTTGGAGTAATTACATTGTCTATTACAGTTGGAAGGGCTACATTAAAAACTCCTATTTGCATTATGCCTCATGATCTTTCATACAACCTCCTTTTAGGAAGACCATGGATTCATGAGATGCAAGTAGTGCCTTCAACCCTTCATCGTAAAATGAAGTATGTCTACAACAATAAAGTATATACAATCGATGCTAACCTTCAACCAAATAGTTGTTTGAACATTGACAAATACAAGGAGAATCCTTTGAAAACATTGACATCAACTACACAGGTAGAACTCGTACAACAAGAAGACAAAGAAATCCACATTGAAGAATTCACAAAGCTATTAGAGGATGCTTCAAGTTCCTTTGATTTCATACCTACATTCATGGGTGAATACAAGATCATAAAAAAAGAGTCTGAAAAAGGAAAAGAAAAAGAAGTAATGTCAACACTAAATTTGAAAGCATCCACCTCAACCACTTTATAAGATCAAGCAAACTACACAACAAATTATGGCGAAGTTAATTATGAACAACCACTAAATCCTAAAGAAATGAAAAAGCTTTATGGAAGAGGTTATGGACTTATGAAACAACTTGGGTATATTGGAAAAGGATGTGGTGCTAGAGAACAAGGTATCCATGTCCCTGTAGAGCCTAACATGCAAGGAATGAATAATGATCTTGGTTATTGTCCCTCGAACAAAACAAGCAAGCCTTCACTCAATATCAACTCTTACAAAATATTCTTCTAAGCCAACTTTAACATTAGTGCATCCTGAACTGATAGACACTAGTGGTCTTGAGTATTATCCTTTGAAAGAAACAAAATAAAAATTGAAAACCTTGCTTAACGTTAATGTCATCATGCAAAACACTTATGATTCAAATTTGATAGATTTTACACCCTCCTATAAAGGAGAGTACAGAATTTTACAATCTAAAGAGTCTTGTGTAAGTATGATACCTAATACTAAGAAAGAGATATCTTTGTCACAAAATAAAGGAACATCTCCCACCATTGATCAAGAGGGAATCTTGTTGAGACTCCTCCAAGATCGTTTGATATCTCTCCCTCCAAGAACACAAAATAAATTTTACTACAAGAATTCATTTTGTGCATATCATAGAATTCATGGTCATTCTACTAATGAATGTAAGGCTTTAAGTGATAAAGTTAAACATCTTAAGGAATGTAGTGCTCTTCCTTATTTTGAGGCACCTAATTCCTCTAATTGATATTGATTTCCATTCTAGCATGTTTTTCATCAATCATCTTGGCTCATCCTTGTCTTGCACTAAGTGGGGGCAAGGGGTTAGGTAGCCTTGTCCTCGTATGTCACTTTTTGTTGTCTCTTTTGGATAGTTGATCACCTTTCATGAACATATAAGAGAAAACTTGGGGTGTGGATGGCATGCCTTAAGTTGGCTCGCATGTGACGTACTGAGTTATGCATTTTGGAGGAAACCCCTTATCCATGATGTAGTTTCATTCAAAAACATATGACTTGGCATAGGGCTTTCTGAATAACCTCTCATGTCTTCTTACTTTAAAGCATGTTTCACAAAGAATAGTAAGTTAGCAACCACTTTAAAGTGGGGTATACATCGACATCATGCTTCACTCATGCGATTTTATTTATTCTGTGATGCCTTTCTTGCATATGTCATTGGCTTTGGATATCCTCCAAGAGTGTGATATTTCTTTGAATTGTCCTCTCTTCGAAACATTAGGCACAATTTTCCCTAAGAATAGACCTTACATGAACTAATAAAAATACCTTTGAATGTACCTTACACTATTTTGAATTTATAATAATCGTTATATGGCCACCTTGCATAACACACTCTAATTTATTGTGGTGCCATCTTGTTTTTTCATTAGTTTCAAGCATACAAAGATTTTCTTGCCTCATGAAGCTTGAAGCTCATTGTTATGTGGTGCCTTATCAAAGTTATCAATAGGTATAGCTTTGCATGGCCAGGCTGTATAGGGTTCTAAACTTAGGCATGAATTTCCCATAGCCACTTGCTTGTTTGTGTGAGCACATACCGACCATGTGCGTATGTGTCTCACCTTTTTGGATACTCACCCAACAAAAACTTGAAGTTTAATTTCCTTAGAGCAGCCATACTTTTTAAAAGCAAATAGCTTAGATCTGATCCACAATGCGGGACAAACGGGTCAAAGCTTGATCCACCTTTCCTTTATTTTTCTTTCATCTTTATGTCTGTGGCATTGCATGTGTGTGTATCTTGTTTTGTTGCATATCATACACCTTGTTTGCGTGTCCCTTTGTACTTATGTTGGTTTGACGTAGGATCTTGGATCATGGGGGATTGACCACCTCCTTTATCTTTGTCATCCTAGACCATCCACATTGGTACACGTGGACCCCTCTTGAATGTCTACTTTAGTGTGGGTTTGAAGCAAGTTCCTCCTCTCACTAAAGTGGGGGCTAAATGTAATCGTGATAAAAAATGTGTCCCTCATTTTCCAATTTTATTTAGGAATTATTAACACTAAAATGAACCTAATTTCACCTTTATCTAGTGTTGTAATGTGTTTTACACATTCACATTAGGTTTAGGGCCCTTTTAAGCTAAATTGACCTAATTTTTCCTTAATTGAGTGTTGTAAAGTGTACACTTATTTACACCTTCACATTAATTCTTGTGCCCTCTTGTATTTATGACCTTCATATCATCATTAATAGGCCCCTAATACCCTTTATTATGCATCCTGAGGCTTATTTCAACTAAGATATTGACATAAGGAATAAATACACTTAATATCTCAACTCCCTGATATTTCCTCTTTCCAAAAAGGCTTGGTGGGACCCATACACCACCTTGGGTGTATGAGTCACACCTAGATGGGACCTATATGCCACAAGTGGCATATGAGTCCCATTTGGCCCCTTTTTAGGGTTTTAAGTAGGAAATCGGGGTTTTGGATTCAAATTTCAAGAATGTTAGTATTCGGTATCTAATAAATGATAAATTGGATGGAATAACTATAAAAACAAGGTTTCAAATCATTATTTCACCAAATCATTCATGATATCAACCTAAGCTATCAATAGTTAATCATTCCAATATTTCACAAGAGTGTCAGGAGAGTTTACAAGAGCATTTCTAAGGCATTCAAGGGCATATTTGTTCATCATTTGTTGCAGCAATTCAAGATCCATCATTATGTCAAGATAATAATGTATCAAGAAAACCCCTATTTCCTAACAATCAACAAGTTTCTCTCTCTCTACATGTGTGATTGTAGATCTAGGTGTCTTGGAGCTTGAAGGATCTTTGAATATTAAGTTACAATATTGGTGAAAGTTGTCTGAGTTGTTACAAGGTTGTCAAGATCACAGAAAGTCACCTAAAGGTTGCAAATCAGGGTTTCTGACTTGAAGATTTTGTAGGAAGGAAGCTACAAGAGATCGCCAAAGAATACCATAATTTTAGTCAAACCCTAATACTGGGACTAAATCACCACTTGTGGCATATGAGTCCCAGTATTGCCATTTTTTAGGTTTCAAGAGATTCAGATTAGTCCTTGACAGATATTTCCAGTTTTGGCACAAAAACCCTAGTTTGGGGCTAAATCACCTAGATTGGTGTACGAGTCCCAGTGGATTAAAGATCAATATTTCAAAGTTTTGGAGCTTGTTTTGACCTCATCCTTCTTCTATGTGCACCTTTGCTCATTCTCAATTTGTTATTCTACATGTTAATTTCATTTCCTAGGTCATTTAGTTAGGTTTTTCATGTCACTTTCATTACTTGTCTTTCCAATCCCTTGCTTGGTGGTGAACCCCTTTTATTATCTTTAATCACACCCTAGGAAACCCTTCTAGAAAATATATTTCCCACATTCCATCCTTGGATTGAGATCTCTAGGGTTTCCTTGAATGAGACTTGAAGAAAATTCATCGAGGTCCCTAAATGCCTAGTTTGTCTTCCACATCCTAAAAGGTGGGATACCTATTTTCTGTGTTTCAGTTTTAAAGATCAAACTATGGGTTTAGGCTAAGATCTAGAGTTTCCATGTTAATTTTCTTGTTAAATAGAAAAATCATGTTCAAAATAGCAAAAATCATGTTGAAAATAGTAAAAATCATTTTCTAAATAGCAAAACCATGTTTTAATAGTTAAAAATTATGTTTCATTTTTAAAAAACCAAGTAAAATTTACAAAAAAAAATATGATTTTTAATGCAAAACACCTTTTTAGCCCAAAACCACGAATTTTAATGCAAACCCATCTTTTTTAGCCAAAACCATGAATTTTAATGCAAAACCACTCTTGTTTGCTTCAAAACCATGAATTTAGGGGAAAACCACTATTTTGAAAGTCAAAACCACCATTTAAATAACATAAACCATGAATTTTAAGGCAAAACCACTATTTTTAAAGCTAAAACCACATTGTACAAGTAAAATGACTATTGGAAAGGTCAAACCAGTGCCCAACACCTTTTTCCTTAGTCCTTGGTCACTTGGGTGACCAAGAGCCAAGTCATAGGGGGCTTAAAGAATTTAGGCCTCTTCCAATGGCATTTCTAAAAAACTTACCTTCACTAAAACGATCATAACTTTTGCAATAATTATTCATTTTTCAACTTCTTGTAGGCGTCGAAAATTTGGTTCCAAGATGGACATAGTGGTGTAGACAAATTTTTCATATTCAATTGCAAAAATTAGGTATAATCGTTCAAAGTCAAAACTTCAAATGAGTGTATTTGTTGCATACTTTATCATTTTTTGGTTTTTTTTTTTTAAATTATCAAAATGTTAGAAAGAATCTAACTATGCAGGTAGTTTTTTATTTGAAGTTTTTTTTTTTTTTTTCATTGACCTTTAATTGTAGTTTTTTTCATTGCAAAACATCAAGGAACACAAAATAAAGGTCAAAGCTCAAAATTTAAACTTCTAACATATTTGTCTTGTAGGAAGGTTGTTTGAAGATAATTTTTATTGACCTTTTCTCTTTTTGTTTGCTTTGTTTTTTTATCTATTTTCATTCAATTGATTTAAGGGATTAAGAAGAACTTCACATTTCATTTTGGTTAATAAAGAATTTTTCTTTTAGTACCAAAAGAGTGAGTGAGTATGCTTTTCTCTTGTGTGCTTTATGTGATCTTGAGAATTAGAAACACCCATTTTTCCCTTTTCTTAAGGGAGATTGTCTAGGGATTTCATCACCCTAGAAGATGACCTCAACTCCAGTGTTCTAGTAGAGTATAAATAGCAAGGGTGAATTGAAAGACACACCTCTTAGAAGTTCTGAGTTTTTCATTTGAGCTAAGCCCCCAAGAACTTTATACCTTGGGGAAGTGAAGGAGGAATTTGGGTTACCCTCTTCTCCTATTTTGTTTACTTTCTTGCACTTTCAAATTCACAGATTAGGCCTCATGCGCCCTTGTGGCATATAAAGGATTCCCATAGAAAAATTGTATAACCTATTTTAAGAACTTCAGCCATTTCTTAGTGTGGTGCAAGGTATAGTATCATGCCTAAAGTTACTCACCATGTAACTCCCTAAGTAGAGATAGAAACTCTTTGGGAAAGGTCTTAGGACCTCTTAAGAAAGGGAAAAGGTGAGCCCTTGTTCCATTTGACCCCTGCCTATCGACTCTTGACAAATAGTTTCCTTGCACTATCGAGGTATTTTGTTGTGTAGGCTTACACTAAGTTAACACTCCTACTTGATTAATTCTAGGCTTGCTCATGTATTTTTTGTGTATTTTATTGTTCGAGTAATACCTCCCCATCAGAAACCAATGCAAAGAAAGGACCCTACTTTTCCAACTTGACACAAGTCAAACAATGATCCATCACCAACAATGACAAAATACAACCTATTTCACCTCGAAAACATGGCTATAATGGCCTAATGGCACTCAAAAAAATAGGTCAGCATGAAACCTTGTGAATTTTGGATTCTACAAACCTTCTACAACACTCTTCAATGGTTTTCCATCCATTCACAAGCAAGGAATGCATAGATGTGTTCAATCACCAAGCAACCTAGTGCACCTTGAGACATTAAAACTGCAACATAAACACATTCGCCATTCAATAATGAAAATAGCATGTAATATGAGTTTCTTGACTTTTGTATACCTCTAACAACATACCACTATGATTTTGTACCCCTCCATTGACAAACAATGCATAGACTAATTAAACCAACAAAGAACCTAGGGCTTTAGATTGTCTTTCAAGCAAATGAGAGTACACTATCATTCATTCCTCACACATACCAAAATTTAAAGGCTCAAGCCAAAAATTGGTTTTAGATATCCCTAAAATAGAACTTTCTACCAATTTTCATTAGTTTTTGTTGTGGAAAACAAAGATATGATTTTTTTTGTGTTTCTAGAAACCCTAGGTAAGGTTTAGACCTGCACTCACCAAAATTGCAATATCATACACAAAACTTGATGAAATTCTACCAAACAAAATTTATTCAAAATCTAGGACACTTATCCAACTTCTCCAATTGGTTTCAAGACTATACCAGTCCATACAATGCAAGTTACAGACTGCAACTTTTTAGAAAAATAAACTTACAGGCCTACCCTCATTGAAATTGCAATATCTCACTCAAAACTTAATGAAATTGATTCAAAAATAATAATTATAATATTAAAACACATCTTAAACCTTTCCAATTAATTTCATGTCCGTACACTATCATACAAGGTGGTACCATGAATATTACTGACTGTTTCAACATAAAATGCAAGGAAAAAAATGTGCCAAAATGAGTTTCTTTCATTCCCATTTTTCCCCCAACCTTCTCCAACCTTTGTGCTTGAGGTTACATGACATATTTAACATTTTACAACCATTTTAAACTTCCCAACCGACCACCAACTCCCTTGTTAACACTAATGACAACATTTGCAAGTTTTTGACAACATTTTGACAACATTTTGCAACATTTGCAACTTTCTACAACATGACACTAAAACATCATAGAATCGACTTAAATGACTCCAAATGGTCTTAAATGACCTTATTTACCCCAACCAAACCAAAAACCAAAGTTTAGCAACATGACAACAAAGTGCAATAATGGTGCATCAAAGGATGCCCCTGCATTACAAACCCAATGGGAACCTTATCCTTCTTGAGCCTTAGTTTTTTTAGTCTTCTATATTTTTATTAGAATAGTCTAAGTTCAAAATCCAAAAATATAAAAATACATTTGAAAAATCCCAAAATCCAAAAAAATAGAAAAACCAAAAAACCAAAAAACCAAAAAGAAAACTAAAGATCAAAAAAATATTTTATTGCTTGTCTTTACTTTGCACTAGGGTTGGTAATCCAACCATTATCCACCAAATTTTAACCATCCTTTGCATCCAAACCCAAACTTCACCAGCTTATCCATCCAAACCATCTCATTGTCCATCCTAATACAAATTCATAACCATTCCTTCATCTTACCTTGATAGTCTCCTTATTCAAACTGAAATCCCCTTCTCCAATGATGATAATGAGAGCCTTGTTGATCAACCAGAGTATGACCCATTGGATGATAATAAGAGTATTTTTTATCAACCAGAGTATGAACCTTATGATTATCAAACATTAGATTATATTGCCTTAAGCAAGTTTCATCCATCTATGTTCCATCATTACCAAAAACCCACAATTCGTAATAACCCATCCTTCAATCCCCAATACCAACAACCTACAAGATCTAGTAATCCATCCATCTATCCTCAATACCAACAAGTCACAATCCCTAGTCATCAATCTATATCCCATCAATACCAACAAACCATAATCTCTAGTCACCCATTTGTCTACCCTTCATTCCAATAATCACTTTTCCAACAACAAAAACCACCTTTCCAACAACCCATAATCTCTATTCATCCATCCATCTACCCTCAATATCAAGATTCAGTTGACACAATCTATACCATTAATCCCCAAGCACAAAAAACATCCATTAGTTTTCATCATCTTAACCTTGACAAGTGAATCTAAGAGGTTCATCCAAAGCCTTCTTCAACACAAAGCTATACCACACATCCCTATGTCCCACACATATCCCAAATTTTTATCCCATCACCAAACCAAGAAAGTTTTATAGCATTCACTTCCTATCACAATCCTTCATCCACTAAACCATTGCAATCCACTCCATCCTTTAAGATCCATAAATCCATCCAATAAAACACCTTTAGCAATGTTCTTCAAGGACTAATGGTAAAGGATCTTAAACTTTGATATGAAAACAAAGTTAGGTAATCCCATCCCATTGCTAATCCTACACCATCCAAACATTTCTCCCATCATGCCCTCCATCACCTATCAATCTCAAAAAATATCTTCCTATCCAAACTCCATTATTTCCATGCCAAAATCCCAAGTCCATCAAAGAATCTTCTATTCATATCTAAAATCGCATTCTATTATCTAAACTATTGGATATGTCCCAAGGGAAAAGTCCAAACCATGATGAAATAAAATCTAAGATAAGTCAATATCAAGTTACCAAAAAAATCCCTATAGATGGTCATGATATATGAGATAATTTGAGCCTTGATCAAGATCCTATTTATAGTTTCCATGATTATCCAATCCTTGATCATGATCCTATCTTTGAGTCCATCCCAAAATACCCTTTAGATGATCAGGGTATCCAAGTTAATGTGATCTTTGATCAATATCTCATATTTAATCATGACATCCAAGATGATCCAATATTTAATCAAGATCCTACCTATGATGAATAAATCCAAGATGATCCCCTCATCCATCTTTATCCCATTTATGATCACAAAATTATAGTTGATCATATCCATAATCCAATCACCTCCATTTCCTAATATGAGACACTTGCCTCCCTAGGACACATAGATAATCAAACAAATGACAAGGATCGTATCAAAAAATAAGATACAAAAGCTACCATGGATCACATAGACATCGCAAATGATCAAGAAGAAACAAGCATGGAAAAGGAGAAAACCACAATATCCTATCAACTAGGATGATCTACTTTTATCAAACCAGGATTTCTCATAGATGAGAAAATAAAAAACATAGAGGGTTTCCAAATACAAAAATATGGGTTAGAATCTTGTTTCCAAAACAAAAAATATCCCATCACAAATAGAATATTCTAGGCATGCAGTATCAAGGAAGAGGACTAGGCCTACATGAGCAAGGGATCTTAGAACCAATATAATTTCATGAAAATACTAGATATCAATGTCTTAGTTATTCATCGATAAACAACTCAAATGATGTTATTGATACCTCCATTATATTAGGGGAAACTTCATCCAATACTACCATCGAAATGGGGGCCATGAGTAGTCCTTACCATAAGGTTGTTTCCAACACTCCTCTCATCCACACCATAAACCATCATTCAAAAATCATTAAACCCATCAATTGGAACCGACAAAAATAAAAGTCTTACAAATCTAAAATCCAAAATCAAATGTCAAAATCCATTGAATCAAGAAAAAATCCAAGTGGAAAAATGAAGTTAAAATGGATCCTAAAAAAACTAGATCAAACAAAGAAAATAGTTCAAATCCAATAATCAATCAAAATGTGGAGCCACGAGAAAAGAGGTCTCCTACATATTACAAGTGTCCACCTCTTTCAAAATGGTCATCAATCCCATCATGCAAGGGATATAAAAATGTTGGCTTCCCAACACTATCCCAATCCAAAATCCAAACTCCATCATCCACCATCCCAAGCTTGGAAAATAAGAATCCCTGCATCCAAAATGCCAAATAATCCATCCACATCTACCATCACCCATCATAATCCAGCTTCTCATCTAAAGTCCAAAAATCCTACATCACAAACCCATCACATCCTAACAACAACACTTTATGATAAGGACTCTCATGGAACTCTATCATGGTGTGTGCATATTCAGATAAGACCAACCCTATATCAAAAAGGATCAAAATGGCAACATTGGGTTATATACGAGCACCGTGATCCTGACAAGGCACTTCCTCCATAGAGGTTAGTATTGGCATATCATGACACCAACATTTAAATCAAAAACATCAAAGGATTTAGAATAATAAGTGATCATACAAACATCAAGGCCATCTAGAAAATACTAAAAAATGATAAATTCAAAAATACAAAAAAAAAATAGTAAAGAGAAAAATTCATCCAATAGTGAAAACCATTCTTATGGCTCTTTGGATAAGTGTTGTGATGAAAACCTAGAAAATAGATGGCATGTGTAAGACCGGTTACCTATGTGGACCATTACACTTGGGGGAAATTTGTCTCATCTTCCATACCTTTTTTATAATAGTTTCATCCATCCATCCAATCCATATCATTTCCACCCATCTTCCCTACCTACCTCAATCTTGATAAGGACTAGGGCACAAAATTAAATCATGCTTTGAAAAACTCTTGACATGTCCACCCTTTGAACATGCACCATCAAACATCATGTCATTGTCTATATAGCATTATCAAACCTTATATCTTAGAGAAAACAAGTTATTCTTGTGCGACATAGTCCTTGGAGATCATATCCTAAATCCTCCATCCAATAATCCTCATGTCTCTTATCCTCTACCAAATAAATCCCTTACCCCTTCATACCTATCACAAGAAATGGTTTTCCTTTGTCATTGGTTCAAGGATTCTAATCCATCTATCCAACATCTATCCACTAGCCCATCCAATCCAAAAATTAGTCCATCCAAATGAAACAATCCTAATCCAAACAATCTTGCTATCACATTATCCAAAACATACATTGGTTTTGTTCCCAACTTTTTTGCAAAACTTGATCCTTTAGTCACATTACCATCATCAGGATATGTCTTTCCCAATCCTCACTTTTTTTTTTAGGATGTTTCCTTCCCATATCAATAATGTTATCATTATTACCAGCAATCAATCAATTGGTTTTTAGCTTGACTAGGGGAAAAATCATGTTTGTCTTTGTATCATTGTGCATGATTGCTTGCTTTCTTGTGTGTATCTTTCATTAATTTTCATTTTTCATGATCCTTATAGTATACCATCCATAGAATAGGTCACCCCATCAATAAACACAAGAAAAAATCCAAACATAGACATGTGCTTCAAACCATCAAACAAACACACTTGAAATGTGCACCTTCAACATAAAATCTTAGAGATCGACATCAACCTAGATAACATGTAGTCAAAACAATCATTTTTCATCATGAACATTCCTTATCACCCATCACTTGTCATATATGGCATGTTTCCTTCTCAAAACCATACATTTGTCTTATACGAGATGTTTCCTTCCTAAAACCAAACATGGTCCATATTC
>VDFB02330409.1:0-84898 GCA_007258455.2 Sequoia sempervirens | reverse complement strand
CCCTATTGAATGCACAAGTGTTGAAATTCAGCGCTAATGCACAAATGAACTACCTGTAACATGCAATGGCACTAAAAATCAATGCCCCTGCACAAAATGCAAAAAAAATCACTAACTCCCAAAAATCTTCCAAAATGCTTTCCAAACTTTGTTTCACTTGCAATCACTTTGTTTTTTCTACTCTATTGCTTACATTCGCTTGCTCCATTATACTTACCTAATTTTTCCCCACTCCCGCATTGCATGCCCTTCTAATATTGGAAAAATCCCTCCTTTCATTGCAGTTGTTTTTCATCTCCTTTCAAGTATTTGTCAAGGATTTCCTCGTCAAGTAATCAGTGTTCCCTGGTGCATTCAATGACAACTGAGGAATCTTCATCATCAAGCAAAAAAACTACCATGAAGTATAAATATCAAGGTGTTTATCATCCTATAGTGGTTACATCCAAGATTGATGAAATCAAAGATACGGAGATTGAACACCTAGACATGGATGATTTTGTTAAAAGAACAAAGAAACAACCTATAGGAAAAGAGTTGGAGGCAATTGTTGATATAGCAACATCCATTTGGTGGCTTCATTTCCAGTGGCAGCTCACTACCCATAGTTTTTCCTACAAGTAACTTTGCACTACGTCATGGAAGATAGAAGTGTTAGTGACTCCTCAATTCATGTGATGATGAGCCTTGACACTGACCTTTTTGACATGATTTTTCAAGTCTCGAATATGGGAACCTACACAAGTCTAACCATTCAACATGCTCAAGAAACTTATGATAAAAATTAGAATGTGGTCAAGCAGTTAATAAATACAAAGTGGTTGAAAACCCCAAGGCCTAGCATTGTAAGATGGCCCAAAAGCTTTCCTCGCAGTGACTTTGTGGAGGATGTAAGTGATTTGATTACTCTCTTGAGTAGATTTAAAGGTTTGTTGGCTTCTTTGACATTTCAAGAATGGATGTATGAATACATTAAGATTATCAAGAGAAAGAAGCAACACATCAACTGGTGCACAAATTAGTGATGAAGTTCATGATCAACTCATTAAGGTACATTCTACTTTGAAGTTTTATATGACTTCATATTTGGTATACACTACAGTCGCAATGAGACAGTATCTAGGTTTGATGATAGAAGGAGATAGAAGATATGTAGTTGTGCACAAGTATTATACTCAAATCACTTTAAAAGGAAGTATCAAACACTTCAAGAGAGTAACTGATGCTTTCTTTGTACCCTTGTTGTGCATGTTTGATCTATCACTAGAGAAGAAAAGAGTTTTTGATGAAGCATGGGAAGTAGTGAATAAATATGGATGCATCTTCTTACAATTTCCTACTTTCACATACCTTAGGGTGGGTTGCTACACAAGATATCCTTACATGTTTCCAAGGTATCCTTCTGATAAATTTGTATTGATGGAATTGTGTAGATAGATTATCTCTATGCATAATGAGTGACAAGCTATTCATAAGCCATGGTTCAAGTTTTTGATCACCATTGGAAGGTATTCAGTACAAAAGTTCCCAAGGCTAAAGTTGTAGCATCAGAAATGTAGATCATGACTCTGAGGACTTACAAAAGAATAATTGATTTTGATTATAAAGGTATGAAAAGAAAGAAATTAAAAAGATTCATATACATTTCTATCAATTTGAAGATATTTGGGCTAAGTGTAGAGATGAAGAGGATATCAGGAAGATGGGTTACTTTAGGCTCATTGTGGAGCAGATCTTTGATATTGGCTTAGTGGATCTTCCTAAGGATATAGAAGATATTGGTGATATTTTGAATGCTACTTATGAAGAGAAGGAGATAGCAAACAAGCCTTTTCCTCTCATTTAATGGTCTCAAAAGGAAAATACATCTATCTGACAAAGGCTTACTCTGATTATGAGTAATACCAATGTATGGCTGCAAAGGAAAGGTATTAAATTGAAACCTTTCGAGACAGGTTCTGAGGGTGAAGAATCTGAAGGAGAAGCAAGCAAACAACAAGAACTTAGAACTAAGAAAAAATATAGTGTTCCTCCCTCTTCCACACGAAAGGGACCAAAGATCACATTTACTTGTGGGAAGAGTACAACACCAGCTACGAAAGAAGAGCAACTTGCAGAGGAAGAATAGAATGAAGAAGAAGAGGGTGAGAAAATAGAAGAAAAACTAGAAGAAGAAGTTGAACAAATAGAAGAAGAGCCAAATGATGAAATGTGAGCATCCCCACATGATAATGTCACTCAAGATCCTCCACATACATTATCACCTATTGCTACCACAACACCTTCTACTCTTCCTATTCCTACCTCTACTCCACCTCTTCCAACTTCACCTCCATCTTCAATAATTATGCATGTGCTCAAAGTAACCATACCTCCAGCAATACATTCAATTCTTTCATCCCCTTCCTTGGGGTCGGTATTGCAGAATATAGATGTTATTTTCGGGTCTCTGTCATCAATTCCTAGTTTATCATTTCCTTCATTTGATATATCTTCACAGGTGGAATTTGATCGATTCATGGATGAATCACTTCAAGATACATCAAATGTAAAAATTCCAAGTTCCATAGTGAATGAGACACCAACTATTGTTACTACTACATTTGTGCCCACAAATACAGGTGTGACTCGAGAATTGGCAGCAGGTTTAGGAAATGATATTTCATTCCTTCCTCCATGGCTTTCTTCACAAGATCCTAAAAGGAAAAAGTAGGTAGTTTCTCGTGATGAGTTTGATCTTGAGGAGTTAGCTTCACCAAAGCCTAAAGGGAAAAATAATCCAACTTGGTTCTTTCAAGGTTGCATGTGGGTCCAAATATGGATATAAATATCTGGAAGTAGTGAAACCTCCTCAAGGTAAAATCCACGATGAAACTAGTATAGAGGACTACACCATCATAAGGGTTGAACTTGGGAAAATCACTCATGCAAGTGAAAAGGAGGATGCTCAAGCATCTTTGACTGCTTTGATGGAGAAGTTTGACAAGCTAAAGGAGACCAAGGACATGTATAAGGCAACATGTATAAGGCGAAAGTTAAGCACTTCACCTCTGTGTTAAGAAAAATTACATAAACCTCTGAGAATGTGGAACCTATGGCAAGGAGCATAGAAGAAACTTTGGTGTAGAAGGTTAAAAAATATTATTCTAAAGGTAAAGTCATGTATGAATTTGTGGATAGAATAATTGAACAAGGTTCACAATTCATGACTATTGTAGTAGAGCGGATTGCACAAATGTTCAAGGTAAAACTTAAGTTGGAAAAGATAGAAAATACACTCTACATTGAGCAAAAAGAGATGGAGCAGAATCTTGAGTCTTGGTTTCAGTTAAAGAAAGAAAAGCTAGGCAAGTTAGTGGAGGTTTGGGCTATTCCTAACAAGGATAAGTATGTGGAAATCAAAGAATCAATCAAAAACTGCATACACACCATCAAGAACCTAATCAAGGATGTACAAAAATTTCAAGAGGATGTTGAAGAGCATCATGTTTTCTTGGTGAACAGAATTGAAGAATTGTTGGGAAAGCTTCTTCATGATGATCACACATTTCTTCTGGCTAGTGAGATTATTCAAGTATTCAAGGAAGCAATTCAGAAATAGGTAGAAGATGAACCATTTTCATTGGCTTCAATGGACACTTTGTGTGATATTCAATTGACTTTGGATAATCTCAAAACACATCTAGATCGATGCAAGAAGGTTTGTTCTTCTACAAAGAAGTTTGTCACAAAGGTTCATACCATCATTGATTACACCTCAGGACTAGATGAGACAGTGATGTAGGAGATCTTAAAGAAATATGAAGATTTCCAAGCCCAAAGTGAGGAACAATAAATCTTTTTCCATTTCCAGAGATAGTTTTTATTCTTTTTTCACATGCTTTATGTAAATAGGTGTTGACATTTGTACATGTCATTTTGTACTTATGCAACTACATGTAAAAATGGAGATGTCCTCCTATAATCTTGGACATCACGTTGAATAAGTCAAAAGTTAGTTAGGTTTTTTCCTAGAATAACTCTTAGCTCTCACATATAAATAAGAGGGAGTTCTATTCTATTATTTACCTTTAATCTATTGCAAAGAAGTGCTGCCAAATTCTAAAGCGATTTTGAAACTTTGAGTTCAAATTGTGATACTAAATTCGATCAATAAAGAAGGAAAAGTTGCATACCAAAATTTGTGTTGGGATCAAATTCAAATGAATGTGAATGTTCTTACGTCTTTCGCATTGATTTATCTTATTATATGATTGGGTTAGAAGTATTTTATTAGTTGTGGTTGGAGGGTGTTCAAGCTGGATTTTATAGACTTTGTGCTATATCATTTACTTGGGATTGTGTATGTGTTGTGGATATCTTTTTGGTGAATGCTCCAAGACTTTGTGCTTGGAATTATTCATTCTATTCATGGATTTTTTTGTGGCATAGGTTGAAAGACTTTGTGCTTCAATTTGCATCACTAGTTACTAAAGAAATCATCATTGAAGACAACGGAAAGACTTTGTGCTCTCATTGGTTTTCTAGTTATGAATCTTTTATTATACTGGTATTCTTAGATTATGCTTTGAAAAATTAAGAATATTGGAAATTACTGCTTTAGTTATTACTTAGAGTTGAAGAGCATCACGAAGTAACAATGTGGAACATTGTAAACATATTCTCTGAAATAAGAGAGAATTATGAATGTAAAACACCCCCACATGGGTAAAATAGTGTAAATATTGTAAAGTCTAGAATAGTTTACTTTCATTCCAGTAAGCAGTAAGAAGGGAGCCTCCCCCTTCTGAGAGGATATATTTTATCTCATCATAATTGTGGTTGAAATTCATGTTTTGTGATCCATAAAGGGATTACAAAATATTCACCCAACATGTTCCTATACGAATATACGAGAATCGTACCATCATCAAGGCATTTGGCTCTAATTTCATGCCACACAAACTTCCAATGTGGATTAAGAGTTACATATTTGGAGGTAGTTTGATGAATTAATTATTCCAATTAAGATATTTTTAGAATCCACCAAAGGATAGGCATCCTCCTTTCTCAAGTCAAGTTTCTAGAGTTTACTTTATCAATTAAGGAGGGAAATGATAGAATTACAAACTATTTTTAAATTTAAAATGGAGTGCGTGAAGACAAGAGATTATGATCCTAAATAATTCATACATATCATGAGGAAGAGAGTTGGAATAGCTAGTTATGAGGATAAATTTGATGAAAGGGGTGAAATTATTAGAAATTATAAGGATGAGGTAGATAGGGGTCTCAAAAGAAGATGGTATAAGATAAAACTGGCTAAAGCTAATATTGGAGAATGATCCTTATTTCTAGGGATTTTATATAGAGATTAAATATCCCATTAAGACAATGGAAATTATGCTTGATAATTTTGATAGCTTAGGGATCATGGATTCAAAACCAAGGTAAATTGATGTCTCTACACAATTTATGGGTGCTCCTTCTACTTGTATCTTACATATCACAAGGGCTAGAGTTGAACAATAGAGTTATTATAAGGCTAGATTTGGTAAATAAAGAGTTGGTTATTGAAGGACCATGTAGTGTACCAAAGAAAGTAGAGAAAATTAAAGCTCCTTAATATTAATTGGTGCCCTACAATGAGATATAGGGGTTTGATTAGTTTGATCCCATGGGAGATGAAAACATAAATACCATCAAATCCCTTGAACATACATTAAATTAAAGTTATTGTCCCTTATGTTGTTATAATACTTGGAGATTTAGAAGAAGATGAATTGATAAATGATGTAAGGAACAAGGAATGTGATAAATTCATGATTGATGATAAATTCATTATAACTAAAGAGTTTTAAAACTTCATTCTTAAACTAAATAATTATGTTGGTTTTACAAGGTAATATTTATCCAAAGCCTTTTAAACAAACTAGGAGGTTGGTGAGAGAAGGTGGTTGCTTGTTCTTGTTAGGGTGGGATATTGCTTTAAATTTTGTATCTAACACTCAGAAAAGGAAAAATAAAGAAGATTTTTTTCTAATTATAGAGTAGGTAAAGAAGTTTTATTCAAGGTTAGAGTATTGTCCAAATCAATAGACCTTGGATCTATGGGTGATTGCCCCTAGACATGACAAGTCAATTCATTTTAATTGTACTCAAGGATCAATTAGATAGTTAATAATGAAGAGAGTATATTATACCCCTAAACCTAAGGTTACATCTCTAACGGTTCATGTAACCCTCTTCAATGAGGTCATACCAAGAAAATTGCAAAAGGATAATGGTACATTATTGCAAAAAGTTATAAGATTGAACAAAGAACATGGAGACACAAAGGCAAGATATGAGAGTTATTTGCATCAAATCAAATCATTGAATACAAAGATAGTTATGTCTAATTCAAGCGTCTCCCATGATAGCCCTTCTTCTCAATGTAATATTGGTGTACTTATGGGGAAAATTCGAATCCAAGAAGATGAAAAGTAGTGGACTACAAATTCAAAGTAGGAGATTGAGGATATTCTTAAAGGATTCCTCAAAGTTAGAGTATCAAATTTGATAATACTTGTAAATGATGTTTGGGAATGTTATGGAAATTTGGGAATTCTATAAGGTATATGTAAGGCACAAGCCCCAAATTATCAAAAATTAGTGTGAAGTGGATCCCACAAATGATGACCATGAATATTATTTATAAAAATTTAAAATGAGTAAATATAGAGTGACCCATGTAGGAAGCAGTAGAGTCAACCTTCAAGAAGTGGCCAATTGCATTACTACTGGTGTCATAGGAATAATCTTCCCAAAATTAGAGAGGAAGATTTGGTAGCCTAATCCAAACTAGTATGATATTAAGAGGTTCAAAGAGGGGGCTGAGAAAGATAGACAAAGGCTTGACTGAGAGGAAGTGCTCACCCACATCCATAGCATGTTTTCAAGCACCAAATACATATCCTTTGAAGAGGAAGAATTTGTTGAGAAGCCTCTAGCACAAGGAAATAGCTCAATCTTTCCATCAATGAGAAGCTTGAAAGATTCCAAAACCCACTTGTGTAAGTCAGAAAGAGAAAGCCACAAATTTTTAAATATGGCTAAAAGCACAAACCTATTCACACTTTTGGCCAACTAAATAGTTTTGAACGAACAATTTTGACCTAAACAGTTTCAATTGAAACTGTTTTGCCCGAAACTACATGGCCTATATGTGGCACATAGAGTTTTGGGTGAAACCCTTTCACCCAAAACTAAAAAAATTGAATTTTTCCCTTTGTCGCTTTGAAATGTGACTCATTTTATGTGTGAGTTTTTCGATAGAAAGGGTTTCAGTCGAAACCCTTTCTACCAAAACTGTCTATGTGGCATCCTAGTTGGCAGCGAACTTAGCCTTTTTTAGAATTTTCTAAAACTTTCAACTTCAACTAAATATTTCTTCAGTCAAAATCATTTTTTAAGAAAATATTTTTTGTAGAGCTCAGAGTGGCGAATCCAAATATATAATTTTTTTGATATTTTGATTAGTTTAAATATATTTAAAAAAAAATGCAAGTAGGTTGTTAAAAGTAAAAAAGAGACTAATTAGAAATTAATAAAATAGTAAAACATATTAAAAATAATTGAAAAATATATGGTGCACTAGAGGAGAGAATCCTCTTCAAAAGGGTATAATTTTTTTTTTGAAAATAATTTTTTTTAAAAAGTAGACAATAGTTGATGTCAAATAAAAACTATCAAATTCTGGTAAGTTTGACTTTAAAATGTTATTACAAAAAATATATACATCAAAATTTTCAAAAAAAGTTCCATACACTAGAAATTGAAGTTACCTATTTGGAGAAAAAAAATCAAGGGAAAATGAAGACTTTTTCTATTTGTTTTTAGATGTCAACTAAACGTCACTTTTTCTTAAAAAATTTAGCATTTCAAAATATGCTCTTAAATGGATAAAAAAATAATCAGAACATTTTTTAAAAAATATAAAATGTTATAGGAATAAACTTCATCAAGAGTTATGCATTTCATTAGTTTACTTCATTTTGAAATTCAAAACATAAAGACCACTTTTATGTGGTTGAAGCTGAGAATTTTTTTTGGTGTTGGTCGATTCCTTTATAAAGTGTGACATGTGTTTGTACTTTTACCCATATAAAACCAATCCACGATGAAGATATCTTTTTTTTTTGGTGTGTGTTTTGATTTTTATATCATATTTAAGTCCATGAGTTGTTGAATGTGTCTAGGCTTAAATTTGAGTTAGGTTTGGTGTTGAGAACTAATTTAGGGTGTCATTGGAAGTTAGGTTTTTTTCAACATTGTGTAGCATGGTTTGAGATTTTATCTGTGAAGGTACTTCATCTCCAAAGTTGAGCCTAGTAGTGGTGGGGTTGTGTGGTCTCACTACAAGGAGAAGGCTACCCTTCATTGAGTCCTCCATCCTTGACTACATCACTTGCGAGATTTGATTTCATTATATTTAAATGCTTGTTTTGATTGAAGGATATCCCCCCTAACTATTCTATAAGTTAACAACCAAATATTTGATCATTACAAGGGTACTTTATTGGCATTGTTATAATGGATTATTACTTATATGCCTTGATGATCATGAAAAATATTTTTTATGTGTAGGAGGCCCTTGGGGGCACATGTGGAGGTCATGTTAGTTCTAAGTTATTATTTTAGAAATGTTTACACATGGATTATTATTAGAGAAAGACAAGATTCGTATGATTTTGTTCATAAGTGATGTAACTAAACTAAAGAATAAAAGAAGCCATCACATCCACAAAAATAGATATTGAAACTCAAGAAGTAAAATCATTGAATTCTTCATTACTCTTGTCTATTTTGTCTCTACAACTAAAATAGAATGCCTTATATCTAAAAAAATTGAAAAAACAAACTCCAAAATTACCATCTTTGGCAATTTTTGACAATTGTCATATTTTGTCATTTTTGGTAATTTCGCATACATATCCCTTTGTACTCATATTTTTCTCAAAAAATTCCTAACACTGGTGACATGGATTGCCAACTTACAATTCAAATTGGAAACGTGAGTTCTAAGTTATTAAAGAAAACAACTTTCTAAAAACTTGAAAAAAATTATAAAAGCTAATTTTGAGGGCCCATATGAAAGATTTGGCTCCCGAAAGTGTTGAAATGGCCACCTATCAAGCTAAGCTCATTGATAATCTAAACAACTCCTCATAACACATCTCCTTGTAATATTTGAGCCCAAATGAACATCCGACTCAAAATTTATGACCTCTAAAAGTCCCTGCATCAATAAGTGTTTGACATACCAAATGAATAGTAATCTAGAACATGCACTAACTTATGAACTCCATTTATTTACCTCTTCTTGGTCATTTTCTACATAAGGGTTAAACTTGGTGGGTGAGATTGCCCTAATTTCTTCAAATGGAAACATGTTTGTTATTATTTCTACATATTACTTCATTCAATGGGTTGAGACCATCCCCCTTAAACCCACTATGGCATTTACCGTTTGTGCTTTCAGTGTGGACAATATTGTTCTAGATTTCAGTCATCATCTACTATCATTATAACTAATGATGCATTTTTTAAGAACAAAGAAGTGAAAAAATAGAAATTTTATAGATTCAAGAGTGTTCTCTTCTCCTTGCTACCCACAAGGTAATGGTTAGGCAAAGGCGACTAATAAGACTAGCTTATTTTGAGGAAAATGGTTGATAAGCATGGTACTAATTAGCATAGTAGCTTATGTAAAAGTTGATAATCCAACCTCACAAATCCCAATGAACACCTGCAAACAAATAACTTGTCACACAAAAGAGATCAAGAGACACAAGAATGGTGCTCTACAAACATGAAGCAAAAATGCATTAACCAGTATTTTAGATTACAAAAGATCAATCCTTATAAAAGGAGATCCAAACCCTAAAGGTGAAAACCCTAGGAATCACAATAAAATAAAGAATGCCTCAGTTTAGCTTAAGTGAAATAAAGTAAAGGTGACTTAATTAAATAATCAATATGATTAAATTAATTAATTAAATAACCTATTAGTCTAACACCCCCCCTTAAGATGAACTTAGGGAGAAGCTAAAAAGCTAAGGACAAATACACAAAAGAAAAGATGGGTCCCGACAACTAGGCCTAATGAGGTACTCATGTACAAATGTAAAAGATCTCTCACAAAAGGAGAAAAGGAGAAAACCTTGTGGGAAAAATGAAAAACTCCTCTCCAAAAGAGAGAAATACATGTGAAGGACTAAGAAGCCTCCAAACAAGAATGTCCCAAAAGAAATAGGAACAAGTGAAGGACTAAAGAAGCCTCCAAATAAGAATGAAGGACTGAAGAAGCCTCCAACAAGAGTGAAGGACGAAGAAGAGTCCAACCAAGAATAAATTGTCTCAAAAGATAGGAACAAAGGATAAACATGAAAAACACCACTAAAGCATGAAGAAGCTGCAAACATTATCGTAGAATGATTGTTGAAATGTTGAAAGAACCTTCGCTGAAACATATGATGATCAAGATCAAGAAGACAAGAATTTGTATGAGTGCCCCCAATGACACTACTCAAATCCGATGGTAAACCAAGGAAAACATCAAGAACTCAAAGATACAGATGGCACAAGTACCAATAATCTGAACTGATCAAGTGAAAATGGAAGGTTGACTCCTGAATGCAAGAGTGTCCATATGGTAAGTGATCCATCTCAACGAAATACAAGTAACCAGCCACCAATGTACTTTGTATCTGAAAGTACATAGGAACAAATATTAAATACATAGCTCACTCCAATAAAACCAAAGAAGCAATATCACCAACAGTAGAAACCCTCCATAATGCTGACAAGGGAGAGTCATGACAGGTACACTGAAATTGAATGCCAAAAAGAAGTGCATGAAGCAGAACCAAGAACATCTGAATGTGAAAACATGAAAGTACTAGCAAAGTATAAAGGGTGTGAAAACAAAGGCACACGCACATGAGTCAAGAATCAATGTAATTCACTGTTGTCGTGGAAGGAACACTCACTAGACAAAAGTATGATGGCAAACAAAAGCAAACATCAACCGCCCATGGAACTTTATAGAATAGTGCAAGTACAATAATGACACAATATGATGTGCAAGAATCCCAATAGTACACATACAAAGTTGAGGCACTTTATTTCAGTGCATTTACAGATGATAAATACATGCAATGTGAGCCCATAAGGTCCAAAAAGGACTACATTTGAGAAGGATTTTTGAAAAAAATAAAAAATCAAATTTGGAAACCATCTACACCACTGCAAATATTTCAGAACCAGCTTTCCAATGATATCTTGTTTTCCCATTTTTGACATCGTATGCAAAAGTTATGTCAAAAACACTGAAGGCAACTCCAGAAAAGAAGATCTGACTTTGACTAGAAATAACAAAGACCTGAAAAAAATCTCCAAAAAATACCTGCACCATTGGAAAGTGCTTTGAGTCCTCTTTCTGACGATATCTCGTTTTCCCGATTTTGGCACCGTGGGCAAAAGTTATGGCCTCCGGAAGAAAACTGCCCTAAAAGGGCAATTACACAGTCTGCTGGAAAAAATTGACGGCCATATGGTCGTCGCAGCATAAATACGGCATTAAAATTGACAACCAAATGGCCATCATCATATTTTCCCAATTGGGCTTTTTTTTTTTAAATTGTTTAAAAAAATAATAAAAAAAAATTACATTAATAATTTTTAAAAATTAAAATTAAAAAAAAATCTTTTGGGGTGGCCTAGCCCGCCCACACCACCTACACGGGGCCCCCGTCAGTGGTACCTTGGTACCCTCACAGGGGTGCGAGGGCCAAGGGGCCTGCCACCCACAAAGGTGGAAGGTACCCTACGGTACCAAAACAAAATTAATATATATTTTTACAATAAACAACAATAAAAAAAACTTGCATGCCTTTTTAAAAGGCTTTTCAATTTTTTTTTCAATAAGATTTTTTTTTTGCAGGAAAAAAAAATTGAAAAAATTACCTCGATTCGTGTGCTAGGGAGGTCGTACGGCCTCTCTGGCAAAAAAAAACTCTCAACACAAAATTTGACAATTTGGTAGTCGATCTTAGGGTTTTTGGGCCTTCTGAGCATGATAGTGAGGTCTATTTGGGCTCAAAATGCTCTGAAAAACCAGCTACCCCCTGGATTTGGCAAAAAAAACCTTTCTTCAAACCCTCATAGATCTGACAAACGGAAGCCAAATTTGACAAAACAAAGGTCAATCTTGACTATTCCGATAGCTCTGGATTCAATAGAGAGGTCTGATTTTACTTTGAATGCACGAAAAATTGTTTCAAGACAAGATCCCTCAAAAAAGGAACAGGAAGTTGCAGATCTGAAGCTCTAATACCATGTAGAAGTTGATAATCCAACCTCACGCATCCTAATGAACACCTGCAAACAAATAACCTGTCACACAAAAGAGATCAAGAGACACAAGAATGGTGCTCTACAAAAATGAAGCAAAAATGCATTAACCAGTATTTTATATTACAAAAGATCAATCCTTATAAAAGGAGATCCAAACCCTAAAGGTGAAAACCTTAGGAATAATAATAAAATAAAGAATGTCTAAGTTTAGCTTAAGTGAAATAAAGTAAAGGTAACTTAATTAATTAATCAATATGATTAAATGAATTAAGTAAACAACCTATTACTCTAACAGCTTAGTCCTACATTATGGGTTTAATACTATTATTCACACTCCTATTGGGTACATCTTATTCATTAGTTTATGGCACTAAGGCCATTATGCCTCTTGAGCTAACTTGATTCTTTCTGTGACTGTTTCTTTTCATGGAATTATTGATAATACTACATACAAAGAATGATTGTTACATGAGTTGAAACACCTCATGATACAAGAGATAATGCATTAGACAATATTTGGGAATATCAACGATAATTAAAGAGAACTTATAATAAGGGTATCATTGAAAAATATTTTCAACTTGGTGACTTGATAGTTTAGGCTAATCCTAAGAATCCAAATGCTAAAGATAAACTACATGGTAAATTTCCTCCTAATTGGTTAGGAAACTTCATTATTATTTCCCCATTAAGCTTAAGAACTTTTGGTTTATCTACTCTAGAGGGTAAACCAATATAGGATCGAGTGAAAGTTATGCATTTATGCTACTATTATTGGTGATTACGGTTTAAATGGACCTTGATTTATGTATGTCATAGCGTTGTTGTGTTACAAGGGATGGTTACAATAGGTTTTACTCTTTTACCCATTTCCCTTTATATATATTCTTATTACCCTTGTCCTTTGTGTTGTGTTACAAGGGGTGGTTACAATATGTTTTACTCTTTTACCCATTGTCCTTTATATATTCCTATTTTCCACCCGTGTTATTCATGGCCATACCTCTCGTCCTAGGTGAATTTATTGCTAAGCATGTCTCATGTGCCTTCATGCTCATATTCTAGTAGGTATGTTTGTCTATTATTGTTTTACATGTTGGTATTGTGATGCAATCATGGATGAAGGATCCAATGAGTATTATTTAACTATGCAACCTAGTCAACAACACACAATAAAACTCAATTGAACAAAATGAGTAATAGTTCACAATCATAATTTGATTACAATCTATCATGATGGGCTTACAGCATGCTAAGCCTCAAACATTTGATTATGAATGGAAAAACTATTTGTGAATTACAAAAAATTAAATGATATTGCAATACAATGTCAATGTTAAGCTAAGAACCCTAAACTATCTTTATGGCCCTTCAAATGATCATGAAATATGATAATATAGCAACTTTTAGCCATAGGGATGATCTTAGTGAGTTGCAAAGAGGTGTAAAGCTCACTACCAAGTGTAACATGTAGTTGAACAAATGTGTAAATAGAATCTTTTGGAATGAATGAGATGATGATGGATCAATGAATCTCAACGTGGTTCATACCATAAGGTCTCCTAGGTCGAATGAATCTAGAAACATGTCCCTCTATTGTCATATGATTCAAATAGGTATCACAAGCCTTGAACGAGGAAATTGAATGTTATTTTGTTATGCCCTATAATAAGAAAGAAATTAAATTTTGCCCTTGTAATGATCAAAACCTCTAGAAATTATTTGTGACTTTGTAAGTTCAATGTAGAATGTGTATTCCCAACTATGAGGTGAAATATGCAAGTACAATTAAGTGTAGTAGCATTTGCAATATCTAAATGATAATTGGAATTTTATTAAAACCTACAAACAAGGTAAAAAGAAAATTATTTTGTGAGATGCAAGATTGCTCTTACACCCTTAGATGCTTCTACATCATACTAAAATTGTTTACATCTTTCTCAAAATATTTTACTATGCTTACAAGGATTAACTTTACAAGCTATTGCTTATATTGCCTTCCCATAGAGGTTGAAGGTGAGAGTAATCTTGGTGCATCTTATACCCTTTCATTTATGTGCTTATATAATAATCATTTAATTTTTTTTGTGATTATCACATTGTTATCATTGACATCAATTGTATGTTGTGGTTTAAATGATGTCTTCCATTTACCTCCAATTCCTTACATTGTTTGCATGCAATTAATTGGAGGGTTTGCCTATTTATTACTAAGGTTTCTTCAAGATTTTGATTGTGGTAATAACATTTATGATCATTTATCATACTAGATAAAAAAATTATCATTATTTCAAATGGAGTATCACTTTTTCCACTTGGTTGAAGCCCTTCAAGCTATCTAGAGTGCCATTCTTTTTTGCAAGGTCAAAGTCTTTTTGTGCCATGTCCTACATAGTTCTAGCCCACTTTGGCTTGGCTAGAGTTCTTTCACATTTCCACTTAGATGGAGCCCTACCCCTTTCCACGACCAAATATGTTCCTAATCTACTTTTTACTTTGATTGTTTTCCACAACAATTTTTAAATTAAGTTGGAGTTCATGTTTTAATGTGTGGCAATCGCTACTCATTGCATGTTTTTCTTGCCTTGCAAGTTTTGAATGCAACACTCATTGCATGTTTTTTCTTGCCTTGCAAGTTTGAATGTAACACTCATTGCAAGCAAAAGATCCATCATCCATGTATGAGTACTTGAAAAATGTTTAATTTCTATGTTAATATTGATTTTACTTTGACATAGACCTTCATAGTTACTCACCTATAAGTTAAAATCTAATGGTCATTACTTTGACATAGACCTTCATAGTTACTCACCTATAAGTTAAAATATAATGGTCATTACTTTGACATAGTCCTTCATAATTACTCACCTACAAGTTAAAATCTAATGGTCAAAATTGTAGTGCTCTTTTCCCTTATGTTTTGGTCCCTCAACAACTACATTGTCCTTGTACAAACCTTCATAGTTACTCACCTACAAGTTAGAATCTAATGGTCAAAATTGCATACTAGTGCTCTTTTCCCTTATGTTTTGGTCCCTCACAACTACATTGTCCTTGTACATTGATTATTATGAAAGATGTATTTTACTCTGCAAGATGTATTTTTTGCAACTCACAATTCAGATCCAATTTTACATCATTATCTATCATCTTGGTTCAAAACCATGCATTAACTTTTATAGTTACTCACCTACAAGTTAGAATCTAATGCTCAAAATTGCATACTAGTGCTCTTTTCCCTTATGTTTTGGTCCCTCAACAACTACATTGTCCTTGTACATTGATTATTATGAAAGATGTATTTTTTCCAACTCACAATTCAGATCCAATTTTACATCATTATCTATCATCTTGGTTCAAAACCATGCCTTAACTTTTATATTTGATTTTTTTTATTTGGGCCTATATTTCCTTAGTGCTATTTACAATCTAACTAAAAGAAATTTATTTAAAATTTGCATTCTAGTAACATGTATTTAAACACTAATCCTAATTCATTTAGATCATTGAGAATTATCACGAGTAGCATCTATACAAAATCATGGAAACATCACATTATAGATCCCTCCTAATTACATCAACTTGCATCATCATCCTAGGTTTGTTGCACACTTCATTACAATCTCCAATCACAATTTCAAAACCATTAAATCAACTCACATACAACTTGATTAAGAACATGGTCCTCACTTGGCAATTTATCAAACAATCTTTACAAACGCCATACCACTTTAAACATAATAGCACAAGACAAGTGGAGGCAAATTTTCAATTATCATATTTCAACTAGTTGACTTCTACAAGTCTAATTGTTATTCTACACACCAAATTTCAATAGACAAAGATTAATCCACATATAGATCTAAACAAGCACAAAACTAAATCAATTTATTCATTCAAAATGTTAATGTAGAGAGGGCATATTTTCAATACATCACTAAATCCACCCTAACTTTTCAACATATCACATTATCAAAACCTGCACTAAGTATCACATAAGATATTAATCTAGAGAAAAGTATAGTTTTTGACATGTAAATAAATCCAATCTAGCTTCTTCAATAACCCATCCCATCATCAAAATTCAAACTCAATATCACGTTTGATTTATTCAAATTCAATAGTTGTGTATTTATTATTCCGCTTCACAATATTCTTAACTTATATTATCGTTCTTTTAATTTTATTAAAAATAAATTTCTTCTGAAATTTTATAACGAAGCATTAATATTAGAAACCTAAATCAAAGCTACAAGAATAATTAACCTCTAAGAAGCAAGGAAAGCTATATTTTCATTACACTAATAAATAGAATGTATAAATTTCAAGGAACAAATCCAATCAATCTAAGCTACAGGTAAATCACGGGACGTATTGAGTATTTAATGCACAGTTCTATGACAAAACTCCCACCTCACATCCCATCGTCATGAATCATGGAATGGCAGAAGGTATAAATAAGCACGTACAATTGAAAGCAACTTACCAGTGGGTACCATGTGACCATTTAGTATGTCCTTACACTAAGGTTGAGCAAGTACCTATTGCCTGCAAAATGAATGAGCCTCAAACAAGGGAGATGTACGTGATTTCTGTCCCAACTTAATGATATACACGGTTTATCACGAGATACATCATAAACAACAAATAGAATGAGAAATTACAATTACAGGTAAAGATACTTAGACAAGGCATTTAAAAATTACTGGCAAAGTTTGATGGAAAAGACCTTTTCCTACTTCGTTTATTCAAATCTTACGAATGCGTGCAGTAGCAGTCACTATTGTTATCTATATTTAAATCCAAATAATAAAGCTTTAAAGTTGGACAAAGATTACGACAATATTAAACAAAACACATATCACAATGGGCAAGTAAAGCTTCTTCCTGAATGTACAACCGACGCAGGACATTCCATTGCGTCATAAATGCGGCTAAAAAATAGTAATAGAGCGGCATATTGGTGTTTTTTTCCGACCTTCTTAGTCTAAAATTTATTCTGAACAGGAGAAACGTGATAAAGTCGTTTTTCTATAATGGCCGGGGGGCTTGCGTGCAATAAAGGAAGGTGGGAGCCAATGGATGGAATGCATACTTACTACCCACAAACCCAAGAGGCCTAAAACAAGTATATAGAGAGTCCAGATAACTGATTTCCCTTCTTACTGATTTTGCTTGAAACAAGTACAGAGAGTCAAGACAGCTGTTTTTATTTTTTTCTTTTACTGATTTAGAGATCCAAACATCAGAAAAAACATTCACAGCAAAATGGTGTATAAGTACCAACTATATTACCGAATCACACCCCGTGCCGAAACACAACAGACAAAGAAAGCACCGCAGACAAAGAAAACACCGTGGAGACGACTACTTTTTTATGGTTGGATGAACAATCTAGAAGAACTTAAAGCTCACACAAGTGATTGAACCCAGGCCTTTTGCCTGGTAGCCCCATCACAACGATCAAGTGCAGGCCAACAAACTAAAATGAATATGTCTATTAAAACAATTATGGTATGAACCTCAGAAGGGCAATGATCTTTTACCCTGAGAACTAAAGACAAATGAAAGGCCTTCCTAGTGCGCATGAAGAGCAGCAAAATTCTACAAAATTGGATTTGCTTCATTAGGAATTCTACAAATAGTTAAATAAAATTTGAAAACTTCAGAACTTGGTAGTCCATAAAAAATAAGAATTTTTCAGACAGATCTCACAGCTATTATAATAGTCAGTTAAGCGACAGTCTTGAATAAACAAGAAAGCAAAATATAGATGTCCACCAAAGGTTCCTAATCTCTCTTAACATTCATCTGATTTAACACATCTATCATGAAGATCATGGGATGATTCCGTACTTGTCATTCTTATTGGCCTCCAATTTCTTTACCTGTAATTGAAGTGATTTCAAGTACTGGGTAGCCACATCAAGAACAACTGCTGTGTCCATGTAATCTCCTGCAGGAATAACGCTCCTGAGAACATCTAGGGTTCTTTTCATTTTCTCAATCCTTGATTTCTTAGAGGAGTTTGTATGCTGTAATGTAGAATTGTATGACCTCCCTTGTTTGTTTGCACTGCTCTTTGAGCTTGTCTTTCTTGCAAAACTGTTAGTACTGGCTGAATCAGATAACTGGTTGTCAATATATTCAGAACCCACGGCATTTTCATTGTGACGAGGCTGAATATTAGATTCGTGGCTTCTGGATGGTTGCAAACAAACATTAGCTGAAGTGCATCCCAGAATCGGTGGAGTTCTTTCTTCAATAGAAGTGGGTATAAAATCAACCTCCTGTTCTCTGCATTCAAGATCTCCACATCGTCTCCTCTTTCTTGGGAAGCCATTGCTGACATCTGTACCATCTTCAATATAGGTCAGCTCATTGTTTATAACCACTTCACTTGGAGTGTGACCAGTGCTAGCCTCTTCATCATCATCATAATCAGAATACAATAAAGCATCGATATCTCTACTATCTTCATGAAATTGGCTATAACAACCTTGACTTGATCCATTACAGCTCATGCGGCTTTCAGTTTCTTCTCCCATAGAAAATCCACAAAGACCCTCATCTCGAGTCATTGGATCCAACCCAGTTTTTGTCATATTTGCAAATGATGGATATGCTGAGACCATGGGCTCTTTGTATGCAAACAATCTAGCTCCCCATTCGGTTGAAGCACATGCAGATAGTATTTTCTGAATAGTTTCTTTTTCACCTGCCGTACCATCCAAACCGTTGTTATTGCCAGTGTTAGGCGGAATGTTAGAAAACTCGTAAACCAGAGCTGGATGAAAAATAACCCTTGCTCTGCTTCCAGTTTGATCAAAAATTATGAACCTCTTTAGGCATGCTTCAGAGGATTGTAGTTCCAGTCCATCAAGCATCTGGACCTGTTTCATTCCTTCCGCAACCCCAACATTCCATGCCCCACAATTATGCTTCTCAAAGAAAGCAGTTTCTTCTTTTAAGCCAACTGAAAAATCGCCCCTAACAGCAGAATGGTAATGGGTACTTTCATTAATCAGTTTCACCTGTTCTGGGATATGCGGATGAGTAGCCTCGGGTACATAATTTGAAGCATCGATTGCCAAACTCAGCTGAGATGGCTGAGACTGTGCATTTACTTCAAAGCCTCCCATGTGGTTGTTTGTCTGTAAACAAGGTTTGACACAGGAAAAAGTGGGTGAACCACAGCCTCCCTGCACCATCCATGGCAATATACTTCCCGTACCAATATTCTGATTCTCCATTCAGCAGATATTTCCAGTACAGAAACCCTCGGAATTAAAACCTGACCCGAACCCTGCAAATACATGGTTCTGCCTTTAACAAAAATGAAACAAATAGCAATGATATTATCAAATACTATGACCATGATAAGTCAGAGAAAAAGACCTTCTGGAGTTTTTAAGGAAATAAAGCATATGCATCAATGCAATCTCTAAAACCTGTAAACCTTCATAATAATTGCAGAAAAACAGGGTTCTCTGCCATTGTACGTACCAGATGGTCGTGATCCCCGAGTCTAAGCTCAGTGCCGTTTTAATGTTTGCAAAAATCACACTATCCAGAAGCATAAGAAGAACCATTCTTTTTCTGTCATTGTCCCCAACCTCTAATATCTTCCTTCAAAGCAAAATCTTCCAATTTTGGCTGAAAAATAACAGACTCAAACACAGATCTACGTGATAGGCTTAAGCAGCTGACGGAAATACTCGGCCTGCCATGGAATCAACATGAATATCTACAGTAAAGACAAACCATCACAGAGAAGACATGGATGTTACAACCAAATCTACACTCCAGAGTTTACACCTCTGCTATAAACATCATCATAGTAGGCAAATGTTGAAATCTAAGCTTTGTTTTAAAGATGATGCATTTGACACTACATGTCTTGACTTAGCAAGTTACTAAATCATGAAAGGCAGATTTTAAAATAAAAATCTTGTTTCTCTGATAATACTTGACAGATTTTGAAATAAGAATGCATATGGTTTAAGATAACACATACCGTAAATCTAGCCGTAAAAACTGAAACTGCTAAAACTACCTAAGAAGCTCGTTCAAAATACACCATGAACATAGTCAAAGAAAACTGCAGGATATCTTCAAATAAATTAACTTAGTAGAAAGAACAAACCTGACAATGTCTCACAAGCTGAAAAACGACGATAATCCTGACGGTCATTATAATATTTCCTGCAACTCCGCTCTCTTGTTTCAATGCCCCAGATCTGATCAGGTTGGCTGCTTGAAACATCCTTGAATACAACTTTCAAAACTATCCAGCCCGCCCTTTACGCAAAAAAACTTACACTTATTCACTCCTTTTTACACTTCCACAACTGCCTAAATGTTAATTGTTTCACAAAAGCATGCAAAAGAAAACTTTTGACAGAACTTACAGGAAATTATATAATTACAACTCTTTCAATATGTGACATGACGCGCGCTTTGCAAGGATACGGTACTTTCAGATTCTTTAAATGGTTTTGGTTTAATGGACCTGTTTAATAGTCTCCACAGGAGCGGAAAACTAAAAATAAAAACTGAGTTCAGGGCTGAAAATTCTAAGGCTTGACGAAGAAACGACAATTTTGAAGGCTGGCTTGCAGGCAAATGGAAATGATGAAAAAGGGGAAAGACGATTTACCCACGAAGCGTTCACAGTTTGTACTGTATCTACGCTGCAAGGTATACAGAATACAAACCCTACTTAAGCTCACAATTTGCTTGTCAATTCTTTGTTTAAACAAACAAAGCTCCGGTAACCCAAAAAAGGCCGAAAAACCTAACTAGCTTTACCTGAAGAAGACGAAAAAAACGTTTTGCACTCGAAATCCATGAAAAAAACCTTGACGGAAACACTTAGAATATCCATCCAGAATGAGACACCGATTCAAAGCAGAAACGAAGAGAACTCGCTTACTATAATTACTGAATGACCCTGAAGAAGACAATGAGCGGAACCGAAGGCCAGTACATGTTCTCAAACAAAGACGACCACGGCATGCTGTTATGTATTCTTCAAACCCTCGCCTTCAAAACCTCCAAAAAGAAGAATAACAACAGCACGCCTTCAATGATGACAATCTACAGTATTTCACTCCTCAAATAGCAGATTTGGCAGATCCAGAGACTGAAACACAACTGAAAGCACCAATAAGACCGAAAATTTTTAAAATACAGCCAAAACACACCAAGACGACTGAAAACTTTCAGAACAGCTGAAAATAAGCCAAAACACCATGAAAACGCTCCATACTTGAAATTCTCCGACACAAAACGGACACCCACAGCCAAATTTCAACACGTATAAACCCAAATCCGAACACAACACAAGCCAAATCGCCGCAAACTTTCGCAAGAAAACCCAAAAAGCTAAAGCTTATTCCTCTGTAGAAGAAGACGCTCGCGTTGAACGGTATTTCCAAAAGAGTGAAGAGGTGGCCCAGAAAAACGTGGACGTGGATGGCCGGTTGACCCGGTGAAACCAGTCGCCAATGAAGAGCTTAACCCAGGGGTTAGTATCGCCTAAGGTTGGGGTTAATTGTAACCCCAGGGTTCCTCTCTGACCTACTTAATTGGTCGTACGGGTAGGGACAGAGGAGTGAACGCATATTTTACTCCATGTCCTTTGCTAGCTAGGCTACCTATTTTTTATTACATCGCTCCTGCTCCAAGTTTATTTAACGTACGTACTCAAGGCCTTTTAGGTGTCTTCTATGGCTTTACCAATCTATAAAAATAACAATGATCAAGTTATATTATTTTGAAGAAGTTGAAGGAACCATGAACACTAATGAGGGGATAAAGTTCCGATCTAAAACATGTCGTCTACGCTTAGTCTCAAAGTTCATTTGACAAGATAATCTGCAATAGCATTTCATTCACGAGGAATATGAACAAAGGAAATGGAATCAAAGTTTGAAGAAAGGTGAAGAATCTACACCACTAAAGATGTCGATCGTCAAGAAGAGTCATCAAAACTCCCTTTTTCAAAAGATAAACTAAAATTATGGAATCCATCTCACAAATTACATGTTTCCATCCCAAGTCACAAGATTTCTCCAAAGCCACAAAGATAACATGGGCCTCCATCTAATTATTAGTACCAAACCCAATAGCAAAAGAGAAAAAGAAATGAGCAAAACCATTACTATCACACCTCATGAGAAAATTTGACTTTAGAACTAAAAGGAATAGATCCCACCAAATAACACAAATCTAAGTTCTTCAAAATTAAAATATCAGAGAGAATAATGACTTGATCAAAGAAGCACTTTAATGCTAAATTTTATTTTAATGAGTCTAATTTTCAACCAAACATACCCAATGAGACCCTATAATCCCTAGAGGATTTGACAATTCCTCTCTGACCAAATTTGCTAAAGGATAAAAATAGGACCAATATCCAAGCAACCAACAAGAAAGAGGAAAAGGCAAGAGGATGCCCCAAACTAACCGAAAAATCAAGCAAAGAAGTAGCATGAATAAGAGGTTGGTTCTAAATATGCCACTACTACCTCTAAAGATCCTCAAAAAAGGGGCACTAGAAGAAAAGATGACACACATATTCCTCATTGACCCCACAAAGAACACATTTAGAAGGGCCTTCAAATCCCCTCTTTCTAATATTGTTCTAGGTAAATATATTTATTTTGATAAAGCAGTTAAATTAAAAAAAATAGTTGAGCCAACAGAATTTATTCCAACTTTTTCCACCAATAGAAATCATCAAACTCATTATTTTTCTCTTTTATTAGCTGATATCCACTAGAAACAGATGAAACCCCTTTAGGATCATAGCTCCAAGCTAGAACATCATCCTCCGCTAAAGAATAACAAGATTGATCAACTAGAATAGAAGCAAGGTTAGCACATCTCTAGATCTCTCCCCAACACCAACAACTCATATATTTCCAATGAAAATATAAGAATCCTCCACCAAACAATAAGCCTTAAAATCAAAAACTTTAGACCATCTAACATCCAAAAAGATCTTACTTGAAGGGTCGAGAAGAGGGAAGGGAGAGAGAATTGGGGAATGAATCTATCCCACGAATCAGTCCAAAAAAGAGCCTAATCACCTAATTAACTATCCAAATAGGCCTTGTTTAAGAAGAGAAGCACCCTTCTTGATGGTATTGTAGACCATGGAACCTTCTTCTAGTAAAACCAATTAGCAACAATCTTATGTAAATATTCATAGTTAAGAAGTTTAGCCCAAGATTGATTATGTTGCATACACCATCTCCAATAAAGTTTGGTAAACAAAGCTTGACTATTAAGTTTATTTTTTCTAAGATCAAGGTCACCATTTTGTTTAGACCGACAAACCTTCTCCAACAAGTTTGACTACATTTTTTAGTGTCCAAATTTTCCTATCTATAGAATTTTTTAAAAAGAGAATCAAACTCCTTTAAAAATCTTTTAGGAGCTAAAAGCACCAAAAGTTTATAGACAAGAGAGCTTGCAAAATAGACTTTAAGAAGGTAAGCCCTAGCAAAAGATAACCAATGAAAATTCTAGTGATTTACCCACATCTTGAAAGTATATAATTATTTTTAAGTTTGTAATATTATTCCACTATAATAAGTTTAATTTTTAATAATTTTATAATATGAAAATTGTTTATGCCCTTAATTTTTAAATTATTTTAATTTAATGTATGATTGAAATATTTATTTATTGGAGTAATATGAAGGTTTTTGGGTGTCTAGAAGGTTTTTAGATTTTTGTTTCTATTTTTAAAATTTTAGGAATCAATTTTAGATAAAATTATTTAATGTTTATTTAAGTGGGAATTTTAAGCCCTTCTTTCAAATGAAAAAGTAAAATATTCCTTATCTTATAAATTTTAAATATAAAATTACAATAAACTTATGGTGTAGGTCAAGATTCAAGGGCCTTAATAGGCAACAATGTGAAACTTTAAACAACAAAACAAAATTACACTTTATTAACATGCAAATGGATTATTACAGCAAGAGTGTTCTAATATACATTCATATGTCCCTCATACATTTCATGGCTTCAAATCCTTACAACTTACATGCCTTGAACTAGAAAGATTTTATAAACCCTCATATTGAAAACCCTTAACTTCTCAGCTCTCTGAATTGTAACTCAAGCAACCCATGTCTTCTAGCAGAAGTCATCCAAAAGGAGTTATTCCATACCAAGAATGAAATTCCCATTTAATGCCAAATCTACAAAAGGTGGAGGCCACTCAAAGTTCTAGAGTGATGGGACACATTTCAAGTCCTTATAGGCCTCAGGGATATGTATGTAGGTCATTAAAACTTCCTTTGACACTTATGTTGCCTTTTTGACAATTGCAAAAGTTTGAGGAGGTTTTGACTTACTACCACATAGAGAAATTGTGGCTATTGAGATGTTGCAAAAATATGTGGGTCATCAGGACATGTCCTTATGACTAGAGAAGATTTTCCTTAGGCCTTCCATTCAAGCACAAAGAGAAATTGTGGAAGTTTGATGGGTCTTTGAACGTTGCAAGATTTTGAAGGGGAAGTGGATAAAATATCCACATGGAATTGAAAGTTTTGCAACAACAGGCTCTATGGGAAATCTTGGACCAATGGGATGTGGGGATCCAAGGGTCATTAGGATGTGTATGGTTAACTTAAGAAGTTTCACATTAGCTTAGTCACCTTCAATCATGTGGGGAAGTTGGGACCTCATGTGGATGATGTGGGGATCCAAGGGTCATTAGGATGTGTCTGGTTAACTTAAGAAGTTTCACATTAGCTTAGTCACCTTCAATCATGTGGGGAAGTTGGGACCTCATGTGGACAACATCCACATGGCGATGCAAGTTTTGCCCAATAGGTTTTACAGGGAAACAAAGGGCATTGATAATTTTTGAGAACATAAGAGGCATCAAAATATATCTGGCAGCGCATGGCAATTCTACAGGTCTGGTAGGGGTTGAAAGTTTCATAAGTGGTGAAGTAAACATGTGTTAGTGGTCGACGAGTGAAAGAAGTCCAAAGGGACTTAGTGAGGATCTAGAGGGGGTCCAAATAGGGCTTAAAGTTTTGCTTTACATGACCTTGTAGGAATTAGGGCAACAAGAGGAATTTTGAAGATTTAAGAAGTATCTAGATAAGGTCGAAAGTTTCGTAAAGTGCAGATGCAAGCTAAAAGTTTGCAACACCATAACTTGTCCATTTTTTATTAGATCCTTGCTAGATTTGAAATGTAGACACCCTTTTGGCTCCTCTATGAGGTGAAACTTTCAGTCAACTATGAACACAAAGGAAATTCTTCAAAAATTTAACCAATAACTCCTGTAAGAAAAATAACAAGGAAGAAAACAACAATAAAAAAAAACTTTTTTGGTTGACATAGGATTGCAAGTGAACCTTAGAGATGCTCTTGCATTAACTTAGTGGTCATTACTCTTATTTTATTCCAAAAAAAATCTTATACATAAATAATACTTCAAAAATATATAAATTTAAAAATTCTTTCCAAAATAAAACAACAATGGCTTTAAAAAAAATATTTTCTATCCAAAAACTAGTAGAATGGTTAAATTTTAACCCCTCCAAAACCTTTTAAGTTGTTACATTATATTCTACATGTAATTTTAAAATATTTTTTGGAAAAAAAAAAACTTGGAATCATAATTGATTAGAAGATTATTTATCTAAGTAAAAATAACTAGTATAGATATCTTAAATACACTCGCCTTAAAAAATGTCGAGATCAATTTGGAGCTATTTTATTTGCTTAAAAGTTATTTTATTTAAGTTTAAAATTATTTTATTTAAGTTAATACATGTAAATATAAATGTTGTGCTACTTATTTTAAAATATTAAATATTAATATTTTGACTTGTAAATGACTTTCAAATTTAAGGTAAAAGATAAGAGTTTTTATTCACACACTCACATCATTACACTTCACCTCTTGTTGTCATTGTAGAATGACTCTCAACATTAATAACTAGTATATACCTTAAATACATCCATCTTAAAAAAATGTCGAGAGATATCAATTTGGAGTTATTTTATTTACTTAAAAATTATTTATTTAAAACTATTTTATTTAAGTTAATATAAATAGATATAAATTTTGTGCTATTTATTTTAAAAATATTAAATATTAATATTTTGACTTGTGATATCAAATTTAAGGTAAAAGGTAGGAGTTTTTGTTAACACACTCACACTATCACACTTCACCCCTTCTTGTTATTGTAAAATGCTTCTCAACATTAATAATAAACCAAATGGTCTAGTAAAAAAGGTTATCCCTCTTAGTTTAAATAAAGCACTTACATCAAAAATATAAATCTAAAATATATCCCTAAAATTAAGCATTAATTATTCTTGGAGGTTATTAATTAGGTAATATAGTTATGTTATTTTTTATTTAGTTTTATATTTATTTTTAAAAATGTTTTTAAATATGTATATATTAACAAATGGTACAATCTTGTACAAAGATGGGCTTAGTCTCCGAGCCTTCATCCATCTCTATACATATATGTTCCCATGGACTCTACCCTTACCTTATCCTTCTACATGCATACTCTAATATATTTTAAAATTATTCAAGAATTTATCACACATATATGTACACCTACCCAAATATAGGAATTAGCCCCTCATATCTAACCTACCAAATATGGTGGCAAATTTGACCCCTACCTTTCCAAAGTTCAATATTCAAATGTGGTTGATTAGCCCCCTTTACATTCCCACCTTTAGCCAACTAAGTACACAAAGCTTAATGTTATGTGCTAGTATTTAAAGACATTCACTAGCATTTACAATTCAAAAGTCCTCTCTCACTCTCAAGCATTAAATCTAAACAATGAATAGTAACATACTTAATTAGGTGCACTAAAAGGAATAACAAATATGTGTACACCATTTCTAGGGTCCTTTCCTACTATCTTTAAAATTTTATACACATTATCATATGTTGACCTAGGATAACATATACCTTGCAACACAATGACAATCATTCCAAGGTATTTGTAAATACTGCTAGCCCTCATATATCAAAAACAGTAGACAAAACAAAGATTAACAAATTGAATCACAAAAAAAATCTAGATTGTGTCAAGTTAAATTTATATATAAATGATGAATCTATGATTATGGATCTAATCCAAACTCACTGACTTGATCGCAAATAGAGCAAGTAGAGAAAAATTTCAACAAATAACCTAAGACATTTTACTAACATTGAGCACATTTCCCAAGATAATGACAACCAAATTCTAGAATCTTCATCAAAGGTTTATATTCTTCTATTATAGTTATAATTACCTTATCCATTTCATTTACTTTCCTAAAATAGTTGTTGCAATAATTTAACTTATTAGTCCTATCTCTTATTACCATCTAGGTTGATTTGTACTTAATTGAGTATATTTGTTTAATTAGCCTAGGTTAACCTTAAGGAAATATTATTTTTCCTTTACATTTTTGGTGAACCCACTTGATCTAACACAACCTAGTTTTCTTTTTAAGGTTTCTTATCCATAATAGGGTTTTTTAGACACACTTTTCTAATATATACATCTTTTTTTTAGATCTACAATTTTTTACATTCCTTTTGTTTCATTGCTTATACATTGTTACATGTTTTCTACTAGAATTTTGAGCTTTATTAAGAGTCTTTTTCACCCACCCTTAGCTATCATACTAGGGTTTCATTTTTAAGTCTGATATATACCATTGATATTTATGATCTTTTAAACTAGAACTAAAAATTTAAGCTTTATTTTTAATAATTTATTTACACCCCAATCTACTTCAAATCTTAATCTTCAATTACAAAGTAGTGGCCATTTAAACCCTAAAATAGCCCAAAATAATAAGAATGAAGCCTATTCTAATGCTCACAATTTAAGAATAATGAGGATTATGACCATTATGGTCATGTGAATAATTAAGACTTTGAAAATGAATTGGCTAGTTTGGCTAATACAAAAAATCTTTAACAACTAGTGGATATGTTTCATGATGTGTTTACTAACATGTCATTTGAATTAGAGACTTTACAAGTGGTTTATGTTAAGCTCAATTCATCTATTATGACTAGTGCATCTACTTCTACCCATACTTCTACTATAGATACATCCTCTACCCACCATTATGCATCCATGTAGTATCACTATCATTAGTCATCCACCATTTAGTATATACCCTTTTTCCACTCACCCTCCCTCCATAGCTCGTCTCTTGGTTATACCCATCCTAAGATAACTATTACCCACATGATCTACCACATCTCCACACCTCTTTCATCCATCATTGTTGGGACAACCATTAGCCCACTTAGCCAAGTCATTTGCATACACAATATTACATATCATACCCTTAAGTACCTTACTTCCTCTATGCCATTATCACGTGATATCACTTTATCCACCCCTCTTACTCCACATACATATCCCCACACACACCATAGTGGCTCCCAATCTTCATCAGTCACCATTCCTTCCCCCATAATAGATGCAATCTTCTATAAAATAGATCAATTATAAAAGAGAGTGGATACAAAGCCAAATGAACAAGATAGTGATGAATTCAAGGATGCTAGACATACACAATTATCTTCTAATATTGTGGCATGTTCATTACTTGTGGTTTTTTAACACAATCAAAGTTGAAGAGGTTAATGATAATAGAAATACATTTGTTGAACCCCCTAATAATTAATATTACAGATGTGCACATATTAGTTTCCACATTATTCCCACAATGTTGATGCACATAATATGAATTATAATTATGATGCTATGGAAAAGGAGGACATGTCACACTCAAACAAGATTTTATGAGAATTTTTAGTTGAATACTACATCTTCCACTCATATTTCAATATTGATTATATTTTCTAATGAAACGATTAGATAAAATAATTATTGTGGTTCACTATACATATGGAGTAATTTCAAGTACCCATCACATATGGATTTATTTATTGATCTAGCATGCCAATATAACATTTATTCTATAAAATAATTATTCAATACTCATATTAGACATCAAGAATATGCACATTCTATAATTTTATTGAAGATTACTAATATATTTTTTTGATACGTGAATATGGATGTAGGGGTCCACTCCCTCTATAATATAAAATTAAAATATCAAAAACCATTATCACCATAAACTAAGACAACAACAAAGAATAGATATAGATTATAAAGAATCAAGTAACACTCAGCCTAAGAAAATTTGTATAGAAACTAAAAAATTAAGATACTTTATGTAGCATTCAGATCTTGTTGCATAGTAGCAAATTACTATGCACAATAACTAGAATATTTTATGTTGCAACTAGATCTTGTGCATAACAACATAGAAGCTTTGAGAAGCAACTAGATCTTGTTGCCTAGTAGCATAGAATCTTTGATAAGGAGCTTGAATAATGTATGTAACAACTTAGAGGAAAATTTTGTGGGATTGGGATACAATAGAAACAACAAAGAGCCTTATAAAACCACTACTTCCTCGAATATTAAAAAAATTGCTCTATATGACACAATTTAATTTTTTCATATTCAAGGAGATTGTAGTGTTTTATAAGACAATGTTCTAGATGTATCATGTACTTTTGGGCCAATCCTTCCCATGAGTTGACATCATCTAAAATGAAAATTATTTTATTTCTTCCAATGACTAGATTTAAAAGGAGGTTTGCCACTTTTTTCACCTCCCTAAAGCACTAACAACATTAGTAAGAAATGAAAGAGTCTAGTAGACTTCACACCTCCCTCAAAATTTTATACAACTTCCAACTTAGAGCCACTTTTATGTAAATCACATTGATTATAATAATTGAATCAAATTTGATGACAAGATGTGTGATGCCACATTGTCCTATTATTGAGATTGCAAGGACCAATGCTTATGCTTCCACCTCATTATTTTTCACCAATCTAATTTTATGGAGGTCACTTTAATCATATAAACCTTACAAATTTCTTATCACACATCCTGCTCTAGAGAGCCCTAGGTTGCCTCTAGAGGTATCATCAAAGTTAAGCTTGAAGAAACCATTTTTTAAAGGAATCCATTTAATATTTCATTATCCTTTGTCTTGACCTTCACAAAACCATGATATGAAAGTGTTGCAAGCACACACAATTGCATTTGTATGGGATTACCACGATATAAAAGGAATAGACCCAAACCTATGCATGCATCGAATTTACATCAATGATGACTACAAACCAGTTAGGCAACCTCAAAGGAGAATGAACCTAGTAGTCCATGACATAGTCAAGGTAGAATTATAAAATTTGTTAGATGCAAGATTCGTCTATCCAATCTTAGATTGTCAGTGGGTGTATCCACTAGTAATTTTACCTAAGAAAGGAGGGAAATGGAGAGTGTGTGTTGATTACCATGAGTTGAATATAGTAACTAGAAAATACCACTTTCCCCTTTCATTCATTGATCAAGTACTAGATTCATTAGTAGGAAAGCAGTACTTTTCCTTCTTGGATGGATTTATTGGATATAACCAGATTAAGATAGCCCCGAGAGACTAAGATAAGATAACCTTTACATGCCCTTGGGGTACATATGCTTACTCTGTCTTTTTATTTGGGCTATGCAATGCACCTACCACCTTCCAAAGGGCAGTACTAGGTATATTCTTAAAATTTGCTCATGATTCCATGGAAGTTTACATGGATGAATTTACAACTTATGGGAATACCTATGAAGAAGCACTTGCTAATTTGGAGAAGGTACTACAGAGATGTCAAGATTACCACTTGTCCCTAAGTCATGATGATGAGTGAGGGAGTAGTCTTCAAACATTTTGGTTCAATAAAGGAATCCATGTATATCCAAATAAAATATAGGTAATATCAACACTGCATGTACCACAAAAACAAAAGGATGTCAAAAGATTCCTTGGCTATGATGGCTACTACAAGAGATTTATACAATATTTCAGTAAGATTGCAACACCATTGTTTGTCTTATTGTCTAAAGATGTAGAGTTTGATTGGACACATTCTTGTCAACATGCCTTTGAAGCTCTCAAGGAACCACTTACAAAGACCCTAGTATTAAGAGAACCAAATTGGACATTGCCTTTTCACATCCACACTGATGCTTATGATTTTGCAATTGGAGTTATGCTAGGATAGAAAGAAGGGGATCTAGAGTATGCCATATACTATATCAATAAAAACACTCAACGGGCAGAACTCAACTATATAGTTACTAGAAAGGAGATGTTAGTAGTAGTCCATGCAATCAACAAATTCAGACACTACATCACAAGGTATTTTGTATTCATCCATGCAAACCATGCAACAATCGGGTATTTGATGAACAAACCAGTAGTTGGGGGTAGACTTGTGAGATGGTTGTTGATACTTCAGGAGTTTGATATCACCATAGTAGAAAAACTAGGAAAAACAAATGTGGTAGCAGACTTTCTCTCCTAATTGCCAACAAAGCCAGAAGAGGATATTGTAGATGATTCATTTCCAAATGATCACTTATTTGCCCTATCTTTGCATACACCTTGGTATGTAGACATAGCCAATTATCTAGTTGCAGGGAAAACACCACCACATCTCTCACCAAGAGAGAAAAGACATTTAGTTTAAAAAAAAAAAATTTATTCATGGGTAGTTGGATATTTATTTTACACAGGGCCTGATAACATAATGAGGTTCATTGCCAATAATGGCATAGTATGATGGTTAAGTTGTGGTGTTTTTCTTGCCATCAAGGTTCAAACCCCACTAGGGTGTAATTGTTGATTGTTTAAATTGGGGATAAGGTCCCCTATTTGTGAGCTCGTTGGTTCATAGCTCTAGGTCAAAAGCGTTTAACCCTTAAAATAATAAACATAATGAGATGCATCAAAGAAGACGAAGTCCATGATATTCTCAAGGCATGTCATGATGAACCTTATGGAGGACATTTTTTAGCAAAAAGGACAACTCTTAAAATTTTAACAACTAGCTATTATTGGATTGAAAGGGGAAAATATGGAATGAGCATACAACAATGAATTCAATGAAAGAACTCAAAAACATAAATGATAAACCCACTTACCAACAAAATAAAATTGTCAAAAGCTATGAATTCACAACAAAAGTTAAATGATCAAATAAAACATAAATGAATTCAAAACCAAAACAACCTTACCATTCCATCATTGAGTAACCTTAGTTGAAAAGTATGTGGGATTGCTTCAACTCAAAGTCTCCATGACTTCAATATGTGATGAACTAGATGTTATGAAAAATAATTCTCAATTCGTCAAGAATCAAAAGAACATGGCTTTGCTATAAAAATTCTAGGTAGTGAATGAGAAAGATGAAGGGTTATTTTATAGATTTTCAAAAATTAGATCAGCGATCTAGATTAAGAGGTGTTGATTTAAGATCAAACGTTGAGAATAAATGAGAGGAATTGATTGCCCAATTAAACTGTGGCTGGTTGCAAGATTCCAGTTAACTAGTTGCATGAGATATTGATTGAAGTGTTAAGACAAGTGATTGATCAAAAGACTTTGAGTGGGAGTTAAGAGAAGTGATTGATCAGAAGAGTGGTTAATCAATATCAATTGATTGAGAGAGAGTGTCAGTTAAGATTTGAGGGAATAATGCATGACATAATTAATTATTGGAGGAACGTGCAAGATAAGATTGAGATAGAAGATGAGTTTGCTTTTTGCATGATTGAGGTAGTTAATTAAAGTAATTAATTACTTGAGGAACATGCAATTGATAAGACTGATTAATAAATGGATGATATTTGATATAAAAGAGGAGAATTAAATAATTAAAATAATTATTTAATCTAGAGGAAGTGTGAATTAGCTTTTTGCATGAGGAAATAATAATTAATTATTAGTACATGTGCAAATGAGGATAAATAAATAATGAATTTTATTTATTTAAAAGATGGCTAAAGTTAGCTAAATTAAATAATTAAAATAATCTCTTAATTTAGAGATGTGTGCATGATTAATTAAATAATTAAAGATAATTATTTAACTATAGAAGAAAAAGCTAATGAACAATTAAATAATTAAACAATCATTTAATTATAGTGGAAGAGGAAGATGAATCATTAAATAATTAAAATTATTTAATTATAGTTGAAAAGTCATAATGAATAATTAAATAAATAATGATTTATTTAATTAATTAGAAGAATATGGAATAAAAGAATAATCAAATAATTAAAAATTATTTATGTGGAAGATAACTCAAACTGAGTGTGAGTTAACTAGTTACATGAGAAGTGGAGTGAAGGAAAGTGTTTGTTAGTAGATAAATTTAGATTTGCATGAGAGGATAATAATTAATTTAATTAATTAATTATTTGAGGAATGTGCAAGTGGGAATTATATAAATAAATAAAATGTTTTATTTGTCAATGATGAATGGATAATGTTGAGAGAAGAGGGATAATTAAATAATTAAAGTAATTACTTAATTTAGGAAGAGTGGGTGAATGTTAATTAAAGATATCATTAAATAAATAGGATTTATTTATTTAATCAAGAAGAATAAAGAATTAAAGATATAATTAAATAAATAAGATTTATTTATTTAATCAAGAAGAATGAAGAATTAAAGATATAACTAAACAAATAAGATTTATTTATTTAATCAAGAAGATTGAAAAATTAAAGATATAATTAAATAGATTTTATTTATTTATTTAATCAAGAAGATTGAAGAATTAAAAATATAATTAAATAAATAGGATTTATTTATTTAATCAAGAAGATTGAAGAATTAAATATATAATTAAATAAATAAAATTTATTTATTTAATCAAGAAGATTAATTGAAATGAATTAATTAAATAACATCAAGTCATTTAATTAATAGTGGAAATGTGATTTTAGACAATAATTAAATAATTGAACATTTATTTAATCATTAGGGAAAGATGAATATTAGTGTTAAAATGCTAGTTCGCAAGCTAGGATAATTTTAGGTATCTACATGGCCAACACTTCATAAAGATACAATTAAATATACAAGGAGCTGTGATTAGATGTAGAGGATGGGACAACCTACAAAAATAGATGAAATGTCATTGCAACCACAATTAGTCATAGCACCATTTGATAAATGGGGGCTAGATTTTATTGATCCTATATTTCTAACATCCAACAACAAGGAATATATATTGGTTTGTACTGACTACTTTACAAAATGGGTGGAGGTCAAAGCCTTCCAATTTACAAGGGATGAAAATATAGTCAAATTTCTCTATGAGGATATATTTACAAGATATGGTGTTCTTGGACAAATAGTGACAGACTAAGGGCCACAATTTACCTTAGACCCTATTACCAAGTTAGTGTAGGACAATGAAATCAAGCATAGAAAGTCTGCACCTTATCACCCTCAAGCAAATGGCCAAGTGGAAGTGACTAACAGAGAAATAGAAAACATTTTGACAAAAATAGTGTAAATATACAAGAAGGATTGGGCAGCCAAGTTACCTAAAGCAGTTTGGGCTCACAAGATAACTTGGAAAATAACAACAGGCTTTACACCATATGAAATGGTGTATGGAAAAAATGCAATCTTTCCACTAGAATTTGAATAAAAAACTCTAAGGAAAACAATGAAATTGGGCATGAATATATCTTAAGCATAAAAGGAGAGGTTGCATAACCTCAATGCACTAGATGAGATCCATATGGAAGCAATACACCACACTAAAATTATGGAAAAGTAAAGAATACAATGACATGATCAGTTTATCAAAACCAATCAGTTTAATACAGGTAATTGGGCACTACTTTATGACTCAAGGTATAAGGATTACAAAGGAAAACTACAAACTAAATGGCTTGGGCCATATGAAGTACAAAAGATGTTTTCCAATGGAGCAATTTAGTTTCAGACTATTGAAGATGTCAAGTTTTCATTGTTAGTTAATGGCCATCGGTTGAAACTCTATAAGAGGCCAATGTAGAAGGATGATTTTCTACTGTCCTTACAACATCAATTTGAACCAAAAATATAAAATTTATCAACAATAACAAGCAATTCATCAGAATTATCAGCAGACGAGCTATACAACTCGTCTCTTGCTATTTCACATATATAATCTTTAAACACATAAATCACGTGCACACATATGCACAAGTGACACTCAAAAATCTTCACTTTTTGACAGACATCAACGCTTAAGGGACTTGCAACAACATGCCTCGAGACACACTATTAAGAAGGGACATGTTTCATTCATCAACCCATAGCAGTTGCACATCCATCCTTTTAGTCATGCTTGTAGCATCCATCATTCACTTTCATTACATGTAACTTCACTTTTCCATCACACGTAGAAATCAAATCACCTTTTTCATATAATTTGTACCATGCATTAACTTTCACCTTTCCCATCATGTACTTTGTGCAGCCTTTCCATTCACCAAATGCTTCAAATTTATTTGCCACATGTTCATCTCATGCCAAATTACACTTCACACCATGACTACTCACAATTCATAGCCATTACTTCATATCATTTCAAATTGTGTTACATGGAAACATTTAACAATTTCACACATGCCATACTTCATCTCATAGCATGTCAACATGTACTCTTCGTATTAATTGTCATAATTAATAATGAAGCTTACTAATTTTGTATATATTTATCACTCGTGTATCCATTTCAACCTCACATTTACATTTCTATTACTTATTAATTATCCCTCCACCATTTTGTTCTTGCTAATTGAGGACATTATCACCTTTAGTTGGGGGGAGGGGTATTCAAAGGCCATAAACTTTAATTATTTCCAATTTTCTATCATTTTTGTTTTTTGCTATTCTCAAAGAGGAAACAAAGAGTTCATGAGTTTAGAAGTGAGAAGAGGTTTCTAGTACATAATTGGGTAACACATCAAAATTAGGTGATATAGAAAAACAAAGCCAGAAAAAAGTGACTTCAATTGAGACATTACAATGGGAGGTGACATAGTGAGGAGAGAACTAACAACCCATAATTTTCTGCTGGAGGATAGATAATGTATGTCAATCTTCCAGCAAGTAGGTTGGTTGGATTACTTCCCCAGACGCAAAATTTAATGAACTTATGACCCAAAAATTTGTTAGCACTTTGCAGAATGACAAGGCAATTGGCAGGGGCTTAAGAGTGGATGCATCAAAAGCTACTATTGTAGAAGTATCGGGGCTTCCAAGGAGTGGATAAGAGTTTCCAATAAGGGTAGATGCAATCACAGCCATAAATGAGTTCTCCTTATCGTGTGTGAATTGGACTCCTCTTCTCAAGGTACAAAATTCCTATCTTTACCCTGGCTTTGGGCCTCTGTATCCTCACACATCATTAGGTATTTAACTTGTGATGGTAGACAATCACTGTTATACACAATACATTTTAAGTTGCTTAGCCACTTATGCAATGGGAGGAAAGTAAATGTTCTATTTTTTTAATAATTTTATGAAGAGAATGTCATCTAGATACAAGAGAAAAAGAAATGAATCAGCTTTGTCACATTTTTGTCTAGTTACTTTACTAGTTAAGAGAAGCCTTAGGGTTCAATTTCCCAATATATCTTGGGAAGAATTTTTGAATTGTAATAACATCAAAAACATTGTTCAAATGTATAATGAAGAAGAAAGGGGTCAAGAACAAGAAGCATAAGAACTTGTTGAGGTTACAACTGAGGGGGAAATACCCTCTGGTTCCCCTACTGCAACACCTACCCACAACATGGAGGAACCAAAAGAGTAGGGTCTATAGGAAACACAACCTATAGCCTCTCCTGAGCAATTTGTAGTTGAAGAAAAATCTGAAAACCCCATATTCCATTAAGAGACCACCAAAAGAAAAGAAAAGGAAAAGTGGGGCTTCTACCTCTGCACTTGCAAAGGGGCAGAAGAAGGCCACACCATCATGAAGGTGATCACATCACTTAAGGAAGAAGGGGCCCATGAGAGGAAAATATAAAAAGTAGAAGGAAGATGTTATGATGATTTAAATAGACATAGATTTAGAGGGCAATATCCCTAATGATGATATACAAACACCAATTGTACAAATTTTGTAATTTACTAGTGCTTATGAATCTAATTTAGAAGACATTTTTGTTGCTAAAAAGAAAAGGAGAGGATATCCAAAGAGCCCTGTCTTGAAAGGGTTTATTTATATAGAGAAGGTAGGAGAAGAACAATTTTTGGAGAAGGAAGAAGAATTATTTTTAGAAGAAAGGAATACAAATAAAGATCTGTAAGAAGATTTGCAAAGAATTAAATAGTTAAAAGACCTACTGAAAACAACCAACAAAAGGACAGTGAGAAAGATGCAAGGATTAGGGAGTTGGAAGAAAAAATCTACAAATTTGAGCATGGATCAAAATTAGAAATTTTGGCACAGATTGCCATGGTTGAAACTAATGGAAAAGAACCAAATCCTAAAAGCTCAATCAGAACCATAAAGACTCCAATTAAAAGTAAAATTTGAGGAACTAACAAACAAAATACCCCTCCCCCCAACTAAAGGTAATGAAACAAAAGTAATGAAATTAAAAGTAAAAATTGAGGAACTAACAAACAAGATACTGCACCTGATGAGATGTAGACAACCTGTTGGATATATACCCTATTTTTTCAAGATTTCCTTTTTATGTTTTTAGTTTAGTTAGATAATTAATGATCTCTTTATTTCAATGAATTCAATATTTTCATTTTTAGAAACTTTCAAGAGGTCTACACCTAAAATACAAGACTAATTGTGTGAGTTTTATTTGCAAAATTTTGTTCTTTCATGTATGAAATTGCATGGAACCCGTTAATGTTTGTGGGAGATCTCCATATCAGGGCCTTAGCTTCTTATGTCAAAAACGAGCATCAAAGGGGAAGCTTTTGTAGGAATATTATGAGAGAGGAAAATATCTCGCCCTACAACTAAGAGAGGAGTCAATAGACCCTAATACAGTTGTGGACCGGTGGTTAGAACTTATACAAAATGGGGGAGTAAAAGCAAAGATTATGGACTGTAAAGAAAAATATTATAAGAGAATGAAAGGACTAGCAACATGTACCATCACAAAATCTTTTAACTTTGTTCAAGACAAATGGAATGAGCTCACGCTAAAATTAAAGAGGAAGGAGCCACGATCTGTTACAATTATGCAACAATGATTCACAGGTCACATAAATACATCTCAATTGCAATGAGAAATGGAGTTTCTTGGTTTCGACTCACCTTCCATCATCCTATCCTCATGTTCCCTATACCACATTGGATAGGGAGGAATTTAGAGGAAGAGGCAGTAGCAAAAAATAAAAGATTGGTAAAGCTCTCATATCAAAAAAGGTTACTACTTGAGGCAAGGTACCTGAGTGGACTGTGTGGTAGACTTAAGAGAGATGGCCTTGCAATACAACCTTCAACCTTAAATTTGCTTGAGGGAAAGCAATAGCTTTAGTTGGGTGAATGATGGGCTCAATTATTGGCTAGTTTTCCTTTTACTGCTTTATGCTTTAATAGTTTCTTTTTCTAAGTTTCAAAGACATTACCAAGACCTTACATACCTTTTATATGCCATTTATATAATCTTAAGTAATTTTAAGTATGTGAAAATGGAAATACATGTTATGTTGATGTATGCCTATATGAATGCATGAATTTCTATAGAATTTAGTACGATTCTATGTTTAATTTATGATTGTTAATAATGTGGATGCCTTAGGAATGAGACTAACATCTTACAACAAGAAAGGTTGTTAACCCGCAACAACAGGTTTTCCTAGCCCGCAACATAAGTACTATGGATGGTTACAAAGGAGAAGTCAAATGGCCAAAAGTGTGTCACTTTCATAAGGAAGCAAAGGTGATCATTTATTGATCAACAACGAGTCATTGCTTAACATTCTTGCTCATCGAATAAGACCACCAGGAGGAGGAGTATATTCTCAGTAGGATTGATTCATGACATGACTGTTCTCAGGAATATGTCTTTGTCATAGCAATTAAAGTGTTGGGCATAGAATTCTAAATTGGTTTCTCTACTCCTTTATAGTTATTATTTCCTGTTTCAGACTAAGTCCTCTTCCCAGCTTTGAAGGAGAGTGGATAATTTCTTTATGAGTTTATTTTTAGTCTGAGAAGAATAAAACTCCTCACAAACCCTATTTAGTGGGATCTCTTATCCAGGAGTAAATCTAGTTGTTAGTTGATCAAGTTGATAATTGATAAGTTCATTATTTATCTATCATTAGCTGCAACAATAGATATGTGTTATTAAATAAGAAATCTTCAACAAATTCTTGTTGGATTTTATGTAAGAGTTTAGTGTTTATATGCAATAAAGGGAATTAGTTTGATATCATGAATTGTTGAGCAAGTAAGTGATTTTTTGACAACTTATGTGGAAGCAACAACTCAAGCAAGGGCCACTTGAGGTACTGCTAATCCACTTCATTTTTTGTTATTAGATTAATTGATACATTGTTGAAGTTAGTTAGTAGTTCCCAGTTATATGTGTGTAATTCATGGATGTTATTCTATAGTTTTAAATTGAATTATGTAGCTTCATGTTGGTTTCATCCTCCAAAGAGATTAGCTAGGTTAGGACACTGCAGTTTTAATAGTTACAGTCTTAAGTGTTAGGTACACATAGCATAAGGTAACAACTTATATTTATTTCCCCTATTTTGTGAATTAGTAATTCATTTTACTTTATAGATTTTACAATATTTTGCACATGTGTAATTTCCTATACTCCATTGGTGTAAGATGTGTCTAGGATCTATGAATGCATTTATTGTGCCACCAATGTCTAAAGTTTACAAGTCCCTACTTGATAATTGAATGCAGCCTCTTGTGAAAGATGAACTGTTCAGTTAGGAATTCATCCTCTAAGCTGTGTGTAGACCTAGTAAGCACCAAGTTGATTGAACATTAGGGAGGATCTACAATCACTTTATCATTAAGTGTTTCCAAATTTTAATTTCAGCATTCATCTTTTTTTTGGAAATGTTTTATAACACCTTCAACTTCTAATCTTTAATATAGCCCTTGGTATGTAATAACTTTTCACTTAATTAGAACATTTTGAAACCTTAAAGTTTTTGCCTAAGGTATATTAATATGTTATTTTATCCATGAAGGATGTTCCTTAAATCACATTAATTCAAACTTCATGAGAGACTTTTGTAGTGATCCATCCTCCAAAATACATAACAACATGAGAAAATGGTCTAAACCTAAGATGGATAGGATTTGACTTTTGATTAAGAATTCTTGTCACAACCAAGGAGAAAGTGAAAATACATATGATATCTCTATTTGAAAGAAATGAATTTTGTGATTAGTCCAAGTAAATGTGCCATTCTTTGGTACAACATCAAATGGGTTTTAATTATTTACAAAAGCTCCAAATTTGGGACTAAATTGTATGTTGAGCCCCTCACTTTTCACTAGCTAGTTCAAAGTCATTGAAATATCCCCTTAACACAACAAATTCTTCTAAGTTGTCAATTTAAAGCAACTGTTTGAGCCCATAAAAATTTCTTCAAATAACTCCCAACTAGCCCTTAATTATTGAAAAAAGTGAGATTCAAAGCTTAGCTTTGTACTCTGCATAGTTATTAGTTCAATCTTGAATCCATATCATCCACATTTACAATAGCAAGAGACCATAAAATAAAATCCTCTTGAGTCCCATATAGCCTCAAAAAATATACCATGTCATATCTGCCACTTTGTAATCAAAGAGGGGGCATCTATCATATTCAACATTTTTTCTTATAGAAAAATGATCTTGACCTTTTAGAGATTTAAATGATATTTATCCAAGCATCTTTTTTTGGGGGAATTGTTGCTCCTAACACTCCATGAAAGGACCTTCATTTTCCAGGAGGAGATTTTTCCATCCTCAATATTATATTTTGAAGTGTAGTCCACTTCCCACTATTGATCTCCTTTGGATGTTTCCCCTTGCCTAATTTCCTTCCTTTCCTCTTTGAGTTATAATTTGACTTGTCTTTGTGAAGGCATCTAGGAGATATTCAAAACCTCCATATTTTCCAAGTCTTTGTCTTTGTCCATACATTCCTTCCTATCTTATCCTCAACATTTTCATAATCTAGATTCAAAAGTCCTTCTGTAATTATGTTGAGGAAGCTTTTTTCCATATCAAAATCATTCACTCCCTTCAAGATGCCCACAATATGCTCAATGTTATTTAGGAAACACTCCTCAAGGACCCTCAAAATTGAAGACATATTTATATCAATAGTGTATAAATTTTTAGGTATTATTACAAGAACTTTATTTAAATTTTCCTTCTCGAAATCCACCTTTTATACCATTAGAGTGGTAAATATTGTGTTAATAACATTTAGAATAGGGAAAATGAGATAACTGACATTTTTAAGGGAAGATTTAAATTATTAAAAATCCACCATAAATTTGTTCAGATTTATATTCATCAACTTTAAATTTTGGACATTAGTTTCTTCATCATCTCACTCAAGAAATAAAGGATTAAAAATTTCACGAGGAAATTTTTTTATGTTTGTTATTTTTACCTTCCATTCCCATCTTGGTCTCTTTAGACCCAAACATATTTTCTTGAGATGTACTAACATTTGGCATAAAAACATATTGGGGATGGTCCCTCAAAGCTAAAACTTTTGCCTCCATTCTCTAGTTGAATAATTCAAAAAAAATTATCATGAGATATGCTTTGAGATGTCTATCTTGACATAAATTCTAACAAAATGACCCAACTTACCTTCAACTATATTGTCAATTTCTATCATTATAAATTATTTAATTAAGTTACCATTTATTTATAATATTGACTTCTCTTAGTGAGCTCAATTGGGAGATTATACAATGCCAACCAAATCAGTGTCTATAATTTTCATAATCATGGGGTCAAATTTTAGTAGCCACTTCTAGAGGTAGAGACAAGGAAAATTCAAAATTTATGGCCTTCTACTAAGAATTTCATCCCTTAACATAGGATCCATGAAGACAAAAATGAAGAAACATATGGTCAAGAGCATAATTTGGATTTATTTTACCTGATTCTTATTTACCTTGATCCTTTATTTGTTCCTACATCAACCATTATTTTCAAAATCCTAATTTAGGATCTTAATTTAATATCCAATATCCTAGAATTAATATTTGTATCTCCTAGATCTATTCTAGTTGCCTTCTTATCCTTCTTAGCAACCTAATCATAGATTTTTCTGATCTACTAGATTGACTCCTAGTTTGAATTACTCTTAGCATATGTGCCCTATTATATCGCTCTTGCTCCTACTCCGGGCACAACCAAGCTCCAAGACTCCCTTTTAGTCCCTCTTGTCTCTTTATTCACTCAAATTGGTTTTTGTGTGCCATGTTGTGGATTTTTTTTTCTCACCCTTATCTATTCTTGTTCACTCACATGCCTCTATCTCCTCTCACTTATGTCTGTTAGTCAATCATTGAATTCTTCCTTTTATGGTTTTATATCTTATTTCTAGATATAATTTTCCTTTTTCTATAATAAATGTAATGTTAATAAACACATTGAAATGTATTATTCTATAATTAAGAGTCGGACCTTAAAAACTACCAATTTTATGACACGTGATATCATCCTTATATTGATTTTGTGTATTTCTTGGAAGACCATAGATTAAAGAATGTAAAGTTTTCTCTTTTATTTTATATCAATTGTATAGAAAGAAAAAGAAGCGGAAGTTGAAAGGGTTCATTACAAGTCAATATGTGATCTTAGTCATCTTACATTGTACCAATATGTGAAGATGCCACAAGATGTACCTTATGAAAGATGTGATACTATACATGGTTTATAGAAGATACATTTTGGTGAATTACGGAAAATTCAAAAGAGGCTAGATAAAGATTTTTCAAAGCTAAAGGAACCCCAAATTGTAGAACCTATGGTTAACAACAATAAGGGACATGATATACATGCCTTAAGTATCATTCTAAAGAACAAATCACTAGTGTACCAAGAAAAAATAACATACCAAACAAGAACAAAAGAATGGTACAAAAGAAACAAAAATAATACAAATACCTAAATTTCACATGCAAAATAAATACTATATGGAAGCCAAAGCAAGAAGTTGTGGTGCATCAAATGCCTACTTTTCTAACACAACCACAAATTAAGAAGCAAGAACGGATAAGAAAAGAAGCACCTAATACTATACCCATGGATCATGGATTAATGTGTTTATATGTAGCACAAATAAATATCAAGAAGAAACATATATAATTGAAAATGCAAGCAAAAGAAGAACAATGAACAAAAGAACTTGAATTTAGATAGGATGATTTTGGTTGGGAAGATGAATATGATCCTTTCAATGATCCATAGTTTATGGTGCCAAAAGGGGCACCTTATAAGTTTTCTTAATGAATTATGAGCATCCCTATAGTGTATATATACATATACCCATAAGCTTGGGTTTCACTTTTAACTCTACCTTTTTTATTATGCCTTATTTGTTGTACTTTTCACACCCATTTCACCTTTTATATTTAGTTCCATCCCTATCTTAAATTTTTTGGCTTTCAGTTTCCTTTGCTAGTTGCATCCTCATTATGCCTATGATTTTCTTGTCTTTGCCTTTGCTTTTTTTCCCTTATTCTATTTTTCTTTTATATTCCTTATCCCTTCATCATATCATCTTATTATTTTTATGCTTATGACCATGCTTTTTCCTTAGTCTTTGACACTTGCCTATCTCCTATTTGAACCAAGATCATTACACCATGCTTACTTAGAGTTTACATTTTGAGCCTATATTGATACATTATAATTTTAGACTCACTTGTTGAGCCTACATCAATACATCACACTTTTAAAGTCACTTATTAAACCTACAATGCTATATCACACTTCTAGAGTATATCTTGTGTACCACTTACACTCCTTTTTATATATGTACTTAGTATTTATCCTCACTTTGGAGGCATCATGTCCCCTTACCCCCCTCTACACCCCCACACTTGATTCTATCATGCTACATCCTTATATTAGGGGCAACATGCCTTTTCTCTCTATAATTTTCACCTTCATCCAGTTACAACCTTACATTGGGGGCATCACATCTATTTATTATAACATGGGTTTATAACCATATTTTCTACATTGGGGGTATCCTACCTTCCATCTTCACATGTTTTTATCATATGTTCCTTGTATATAAGAGGAATCATACCTTCTCCTATACATTACCTTTTTCTACCCATATCCACTAAGGACTTATCATCTTATCTACACCATTGTGTGCTCATGATCTTAAACAACAAATCAAGGGCATATACTACTCTAGTACCCTATAAATATGTTTTTGGCCTCTAAGGGACACATCACCATTTTATATTACCCACATTAGGGACAACATTACATCCTAGAGTCCTATCTCCAACCCATCTATGCTTAATTACACCTTATCATTCTAGATGTTATAAATACTTATCACGAAATGCATTCATTATTGCTACTACTTTACATGATTACATGCTTACATGCCTACTTATATATTAAATTTACTTTCATGTATTGTCTTTTCCTCTCTTATTCCTTGCATTCATATAGATATAACTAGTTGAAGGGAGCATATATTGTAATTAAAATTTGTATGTTAACTTTTCAAGTAGTGACAAGTGTTATTAACATTCATCATCCTTACTAGATGGAGCATTATCACATGCCATACCTTGCACCCCATGCGCAATGTCATTCTATGGCTCTCAAGTGAAATATGCCATTATTCTTTATATTAATTTTAAAACATTTTAACAGCCAATGGAGATAAATCCAATCATCCATGGTTTGGAGCCTTGGCCAAAGACCCATAAAATTCTAGCCATAGCTTTTTTCCTTGGAGAAAATGTACCCAATAGATTTTATTTGAATCATTGGTTCATAAATTTTAAACTAGTAGAAAATACAGCCAATGTAGTCCAATGTTTGGGTGAAACTTCCTCTCCGAGCTCTCTTATTTTTTGGGATGACAAATCTATAAATAGCTTTGGCAACACTTTGAGCCATTTCATTGATAAGGTTGGGCCGAAAGAAAACTTTGTATGTGCTTGAACATGTGTGTAGGTAGATTTGGAAAAAGGTTTCCACAAAGCCATTGAGCCAAATTTGGATGGATGGTCGTGTTACCTAATTTTCACCTGCAGGCTCAATCAGGCAGGATAATCATGTGATAGATCTTTGAGAGGCCAAATGGAGCATTCGCACAAGGGAAAAAGTCATGAATTTGATGCTATATTATAGGAAACTTAGTTTGGAAGCCTGCCTTGTTCAAGTTCGGCATGAAAATTCTCTAAGGAGAAATCGGCAAGACCCCAGGAATGTCATGGCAAGTGGAATTCACCTGCAGGTTCCTATCAGCAAGACATTGATCATCATCCCGGCGACAAAAGGTTATGCATATTGGCATAGGATAAAGCCTTCGCCATAGAGTCTCGGTGACTTCTTGAAGTCTCACCGAAAGGAGGCGGTGTCGGCAAAGCAGGCAGGTTCGCTGAAGGGTCTCACGGAAGTCAAAAGGTCTCCCCGACTCTAAAGGTTCTCGGCGCAGGAGATTGAGTTTGCTAAGATGTTTCGGTGATAAAGAAAATTCATGCCGACTGAAATGGGCCCTTGCTAAGCAAAGCACCTTCAGCATGATCTCTCACCGACACTCAGGAGTCTCGCCAACAACAAAAGACCTTGCCGAGAAAGTTGGACTTCGGCAAGAGGTCTTGTCGAAGAAAGGAATGTCTCCCCAATAGAAAAAGAGCTCACCGAAGGATTTGGCTTTCAGCATAATGTCTCGGCGAAGGAAAGATGTCTCACGGACATAAGGTAATATCGGCATTCGTCTTGCCGATCCATCAAAGTCTCAATGAACGAAATGGCATCGACAAAGTAGGATTTCTTCGCCATAAGATCTTGGCGATTAGGAGATGTCTCACTGATGGAAGGGGGACCCCACCGAAAGAAATGGAGCTTGATAAGGGATATTTCCTTCAGCATAATGTCTTGCTGAAGGATAAAGGTCACACTGAAGACAACAAAGGAGCCTAGCCGAGGAGTCGTATTCGGCATAACGTCTCGCCGTCGGGATAAGGTCCGGCCGATAGGAAATGTCTCGGCGATAGAAAGTAGATTCGCCATAAGATCTTGGCGAACGAGGCTTGTCTCCCCGAAATGTTTCGTACTCACCTAAAGATGGAGGAGTTCGGTGTGAGTCCCAGCGACAAACAAGTAGCTCATCGCCGAAAGATAAGGAGCCCAACGAGAAGTCTGGCCGACAGGCCAATGTCTCGCTGACAACAAAGGTTCTCGCCAAGAGTCTTCCCAAAATGAAGAGTTTTCCAAAGGAAAAGGAATTCTATAAGGTCTCGGCGAATGAAGGTGGTCTCAGCGACGGAAAGCGGGAATCAACCTGACTAGAAGACTTCGCTATGAAGTCTTCCTGACTTGCCAGTGTCTCACCGAAAAATAGAGGGAGCTCGGGGAGTTGAGGCGTTCGCCAAAAGGTCTTGGTGACTAACTGAAGTCTTGTTGAAGGAGAGCTAGCTTGGGGAGAAAGATCCAACATCGCTAGGTGGTCTCGCTGAATGCAGAAGGTCTCCCCAAAATGGATGCCTTCGCTAAAGAATAGGAATTTTGTCATGATGTCTCATCGACAGTTCCATGTTATGTCGATAGCTTCAAAGGGGCATAATCGCATCGGTGAGACACTTTCAGTGTCTCGTCGAGATGTGATTCTACAGGAGGAGTTTTTGACCGCCCAAAGAATCTGCATAGAGTTTACTCAACCAATCAGAGAGATTTGAAAGCGAGTCGTGGCAGTCTGAAGAACATCAACAAAATGAAAAGCAACGTGTATTTGTTCTGAGCTTAGGAGCATTCAAAGCGCTCGGTCGAAGAGGTTCAAGGCAGACACAATACCAGGAAGTAAATGCGGTGGTTGTGGAAAGATCTAAAGAAGGCTTCTCCGGGGAGTGACTCTTCACCGACCTAGAAACGTAGGGTGCAACATTTATTTTCAATAAAAAGATCTAAGGGGAAGATCTTTCTAAGCCCCTGATATTTTTTGTAAGCCCTAAGGGGCCGACACATTTTGATATATAAGGCATGTTTTGCCTTTTTGTAAATAGTTCAAATTATACACTTTGAAGAGTTAGTGATTTTTATCAATCCTTTCTCGACTAAATGTATGTTTTGTAACTCAACTGGAATCTGGAATACAACATAGAGTTTACCTTCAAAGCTAGTGTTCATGTTTGTACTACTCTCATTTCTGTATTTCTCTTTTGATTATGCAAGTCTTTAATTGTGTTTTATAAGTCTGCATTCATACCTTGAAGTCGTGAAATTTATCTTTCCTTCCTAAGATGTGTATGTAGATCGAGCCTGTTAAGATTGATGCATAAGTCTAAAAGAAGTTGTGTTGAGTATGTGAAACGGTTGAAGTTTAGTTTCCAAGTGTATGTTCATCTTGTTTTCATTTCATAATTCCTCATCAATTCGGTGTATCACCTTAGGATTTAATCTTTATTTTAATGCTTTCTCCTTCTCCCTTTCCCTTCAAAGAATCAGTAGCTTAGGTGATAACACAAAGGAAGCCGGCCTTTTCCAGAGGTTGACCTCTGTCTGCAAGAAACCCACATCTTTAGAGGTCTTCCAATGTTACACTGAGGTGTTGAACATCAGGTTCAACAGGGTGCAATTTTAAGAGATAACAGTTTTGGCACGCCCGATGGGACTAAAATTAGATTGAACTGTTGGTTTGGTAAGCAACTAGCAAGTCCCAGACTTTATAGAAGTTATTTGGCATACTTGGCGACTCCGTAGGGAGAAAGAATTTCAGAATCAGCACCTTCTACAGTTTATGAGAAGAGTTCAGACAAGGAGCAACTCAGGTCCTTTTGAATATTTGCAACTGTCACCACCAAGAAGACAAGGCAGGGCAACAGAAAGGTGTAGGACAACAATTATCTATTCTAGAAGAACTCAATCCACTCCTCCATCTGTGGGATCACACATTGTTTTTTCGTCTTTGGTTTCATTTAGAGTACCAGCAAATCCTCCTCAGCCACCTCCAATGGCCGCTCTAAGGAATCAACCCTTTGTTGCTTTTAATGGAGGGAGCCCATTGAATTTGGCACAACACAATGACATTCCAATGGCAGCCTTAAAGAGTCTGCCAACTTTCACAAGAGAAGATCAAACTACCCCGATTGAACACATGCGAGATGTGGCTTCTTTATGCAGAGTCCATCACATAACACAAGAGGATGTTGCAGTGAGATTACTAGTTGCTTCACTGAAGGGAAGAGCTGTACAATGGTATAGGAGCCTACCAGTTAATTCAATTGCAACATGGGACGAATTTGGAGACAAGTTGCATAAACAATTTCAAGATAGGTCTGACAACTTGTTTCTATTGGAACAATTGACTACAATTAAGAGGGCTCCACAAGAGCAGATGAATGAATTCAACTTCAGATTTCAAAGAACTTGGGATAGAATCCCTGCAACAGTGAGGCCACCTCCATAGTACTCATTTTTATACTTTTTGAGGGCTTTGAACAACGATATAGCTGTCATGATACAGTCAATGGGAGGAGTGTCTTTGCCAGATGCTTTCGAAATAGCAATTAGAGCTGAGAACAGCTTAATACAAGCTGGTAAACTCGCTCCTAGGCCTCCAATGCCTATATTTCTAGAGATTCATGCAAACATTCCTTTGCAAATACCTCCTTTCACACCTCTACCAGCTATACCAACGCTGCCAGCTATTGTTCCAGTTGCTGTGACATAAGAAAATGTTGCTTCTGGTTCTCCAAATGAGTTACAGTAAATCAAAAGTCTATTGCAATCTTTTGGTAATAAGCTTGTAAGCTTAGAGAAGCAACAATAATATAGTAGGCCTTATCAGTAGCAGAATCCAGGCCAGCAACAAGCATATCAAGGTAATAGACAACAGTATCAAGACAATTACCAAGGCTCAAAACAAAATGTTGCTACCAGACCTTTTCAGGCCTATAATCCAACTCCAATTAGTGTTGTTAAAGAGCTTGTTCTTGTTCAAAACAATCTGGCTACTGATTATGAATGGTGTTATCCATGTAATCAGCCACATAATCAAGCTACATGCTCTAATGGCGTTATCAATCAAGCTCTTATGGTGCAAAATGTTGTAGGTGCGCAAGATTTGCCTGAGGAGGGGTATCCACAACAACAGGATCAACTTGGAGATGATTCAACTCTCCTAAATTGGCAGAGAGAAGAATTTTGTGGAGTGAACCAAGATGACACATCTGTTGCTGCTAATACTAGAGCCAAGAAGAGGGCTTTCGAGATTGAACAATCAACGAATCATAAGAAGGGAGTTGCTGGTCCATCAAAATAGCAAGTACCACACACTTTGCAGCAAGGTTATGACACTAGTAGGGAGCAGCCTTTACATGCTTCATCTGCAAGTCAAGTGTAGCCTGACCATGCTATTGTAAAGACACAGCCAAAGGTAAATATATCTGCACCTTTCAACATTGTTGAAAGTATGAAAAAAAAGAATGTTTCAATTTCAATGTGGGATTCTTTAGCAATCCCTGGTCAAATCAATTTGTTACAGTCAGCCTTATCAAATCCAGTTAGTTTGAATCCTCCAAATAAAGTCTCTTTAGGCCAAACAAAGTCAGTTTTAACCAATGCACCTTTGGATAGTACCACACAACAAAGTAATGGTGTCAATCCCCCTCCTTTCTATGTTTCCTTAATAGTGGGGAATAAATTGGTACACAATTGCATGGTTGATAGCAGGGCTAGCAGTTCGGTAATGCTAAAAAAGATTGCAAACCAGCTAGGTTTACAATACCAGCCATTAGAAAAGGGAGTACTTCAATTGGATGGGACGACAGTAAACAATATAGGTGTTATTAAAAATCTGAATCTCACACTACATTCCTGTCCCAACTTTTCAATCCCGCAAGATGTGTTTGTCATAGATTTTCCTCCATTTTTTTCTCTATGCCTGTCTAAGACTTCACGGCTAAAATTGGAGGGTATTTATCTTCATATTGGTCCCATATGCTTTTTAGGACCAGGTATGGTACTAAGGTAACTATAACTTCTAAGTCCCTTGCTAAGGATCACATCGAACCTTATGTGCCATCTGCAATAAATGTTAACTCTATTGTTTTAGAGGATACTGAACTTGCCGTAGCACAAGAGTTACAAGCTGTGAGTGTACCTGAGGTACTCCTGAATGAATGGGCAGCTGAGAACATGGTTGATAATCCAAATGAGCTTATTCAGGATGTTGGTCTGGGTAATTATGTGTTGCATGAAGCTGGGACAGAAATGCCAAATCTCGAGAGAAGTGTAGAAAGTCAATTTGAGTAGCAGAATAAATTATGGGAGATGTATTTTGATGGTTCAAGAAGCAAAAATGGCATTGGAGGAGGTGCAATTCTTGTATCTTCGCAGGGTGATAAGTATTTTTCTGCTTTCCGTTTTGCTTTCGCATGCTCTAATAACTCTGCTGAGTATGAGGGCCTTGTTCAAGGTCTTGAGTGGACAAGGAAGAGAGGAATAGCCCACTTGAAAGTATATGGGGACAATGAGTTAATTGTCAATCAAATAAGAGGCTTGAATGTTACGAAAAATGACACACTAAAGTCTTATAGGAATAGAGTGTGGAATATGATTGAGGATTTTGATGCCTTTAACTTGGTGTCTATTCTAAGGAACTAGAACAAACATGCTGATAGGCTTGCAGCCATTGGGGCATAGTTTGATATCCCAGGTGACATTAGAAAAGAGAAAGTACAACAGTATGTAAAGGTTGTAGTCAGGCCATCAATTCCTGATAACAACATTCACTGACAAGTTTTTGATAGTGATGAACAGATTCTTTCCTTTTTTCTCAAAGAAGATCAATTCTCCATGGTTAATCAAGCAAAACTCAAGCAGCAGTATGATGATTAGGTCGTACAGCTCAAGACAAATAAGTTACCCAAGGATCTTGTTACCTTAGAGTCGATTTTCAACACTGACGATCAACTTAGAAAGGGTAAAGTTGGCTTGCAAGTTAAACAAGAGCATTATGAAGAACTGGATATTTTCAAAGGTAAACTCCTTAAGATAGGGAAAATTTGTTCACATGAAGATAAACAGTCTTTTGTTGCTTTATGTCAAGAATTTCATGATGTCTTTGCTTGGGAATACTCAGATTTGAAAGGGTTTGATCGTCATATTGCTCAGCACACAATTGAGTTAGAGCCTAATGCTAAGCCAGTAAGGCAGAAGCAAAGGCCCTTAATGATTAAAGAGCTGACCAAATTAGTTGAGGGGGTATCGTCTTTCCTATTAAACATACTTCATGGGTTTCTAATCTTGTTCCAGTTAGAAAAAGAATGGTGAAATAAGACTTTGTGTAGACTTTAGGGATCTTAACCGATCATCTTTGAAAGACCACTACCCGCTGCCCTCCATGGAACAAATTTTACAAGTAGTTGTTGGTTCTGAAAGATTTTCCTTGTTAGATGGTTTTTCGGGCTATAATCAAGTGCTAGTTAAAGAGGAAGATCAGTTCAAAACTGCTTTTACAACTAAGTGGGGCACCATGGCATACAAAAGGATGCCTTTTGGTTTATCTAATGTTGGTGCCACATTTCAGAGAGCCATGGACATGGCATTTCAAAGTTTGATCAATAAGATTATGCTGATTTATTTAGATGACATTACTGTTTTTTCTAAGAATGCTGGTGAACATTTGTCACACCTTAAACAAGTTTTTGAAAAATGCAGAGAGTTTGGTATCTCTCTCAATCTGAAAAAGAGTATCTTTGTTGTTCATGAAGGGAAATTATTAGGATACATAGTGTCAAAGCAAGGAATTACTATTGATCCTGAGAGAGTCAAAGCCATACTGGAGCTACTGTTGCCTAATCATAAGAAGGGATTGCAAAGCTTTTTGGGGTGAATCAACTTTATGAGAAGGTTCATCCCAAATGTTGCAAATTTGCTACAGCCCTTGACCTCCATGCTTAAAAAGAGTGTAGTTTTTAGTTGGACAAAAGAAGCAAAGCATAGTTTTGAAGAAATCAAGAAGGCTTTAGCATCTGCCCCAACGTTGGTAAATCCATATTTCTCTAAGGATTTCTTTTTTATGCTTTTGGCAGCACTGGTTCAATCTCTGCTATGTTGGTACAGAAAAATAGTGACAACTTGGAACAACCAATAGCCTTCTTTAGTCAAATACTTGCTGATTACGAAGAGAGGTATACATTTGTTGAGAAGCATGTTCTCTCCGTGATCAGAAGCCTAAAATTCAAGCCTTTAATTTTGAACAACAAGATTCATATTTTGGTTGCACACCCAAGTGTGAAGGAATTTTTATTGAATAAAGATCTGAATGAAAAAAGAGCAGGATGGATCACCAAGGTCATGGAGTATGATGTAGATATTAGGATCACCAAACTGGTTAGAGGTAGAGTTCTTTGTGAGTAGCTTGCTACAAGGTCAAACAGTAAAAATGAATTAGAAAAGGATGTTGTGTTTACTAATACAAATGAGTTTCAGAATGCTCAAGATGATGTGCCTATGGGGATAACTAATTGGGTTCAAGATATGACCCAATTTCTACAAACTGGTGAGTGTCCATTAGGTTTGAACAGAGCCAAAAGAAGATACTTCAGATTGCAGTCCATACCGTATGTGCTGGTAAACAATGTTCTTTTCAAAAGGGATCTAAATGGCGTCCTATTAAGATGCATTCACAGTCATCAAATTGAGAAGGTGCTTCATGAGTTTCATGATGGAGCTGCGAGAGGTCACTTTGGGCCAAGAACTATTGCTTGGAAAATAATGAGAGCTGGTTACTACTGGCCCAGCTTGTTCAAAGATGCATATGCCTGGTCAAGAATGTGTATCAAATGTGCTCTATTTTCAGGAAAGGAAAAGTTGCCTGCTATGCCCCTGCATCCAATTCAAGTGGAGCAGCCCTTCATGAGATGGTGCATTGATTTCATTGGGCCAATAAATCCACCTTCTAGTGCCGGTCACAAGTGGGTGCTTACAGCCACTGACTATTTTACAAGGTGGATAGAGGCGGTTGCATTAAAAGAGGCAAATGAATCTTCTGTGTTGAGCTTTTATGAGGATATAGTAACCAGATTTGGGGTTCCTGACTCTGTCATATTTGATAAATGCTCTTGCATTTGTGGGATTAAGATTAACTGATTGGGCTGTTAAACATGGCATTCATTTGAATACATCCTCAAATTATTACCCTCAGGGTAATGGTTTAGCTGAAAGCACAAATAAGAATCTCATCAGGATTGTCAAAAGAACAATGGAGGATAATCAAAGGACTTGGCACACTAAATTAAAGTATGCACTTTGGGCAGATAGAGTGACTCCTAAGAAGTCTATTGGTAATTCACCATATATGTTAGTTTATGGCAAAGAGGCTAGATTACCTCTATCTGTGGAGCTTTCAGCTCTAGACATTGTTCACCAGTTAGAGATGTTTGAGGAACAAGACCCCATGTCTATGAGGTATGCAGAGCTCATGGAGCTCGAAGAATCAAGGGACCAAGCAACGAAAGCTTTGGAGTATCATCAGCTCCAAACGAAAAGAACATTTGACAAGAAGGCTACAGAAAAAGTTTTCAAGGTGGGAGATCTTGTGCTGAAATGGGATGTTCTGAAAAGCAGGCCAAGCCATCACACCAAGTTTGACAACATGTGGACATGCCCATTCATTATCAGAGACTGTAAGGAGCACAATGCTTACCAACTGGCCACAACAGAAGGGGAAGTGCTTCCTATCCCAATTAATGGGATACACCTCAACCCTTGTTTTCAATTCTGATGGAGTCCCTCTATTGTACATATTAGTTTAGGTTTATGTTTCCAATAAGTGCTTCTATGCTTCAGGTTAATTATTTTCTTTTTCCTATGTGCTGTGATGGCACAGTAGGTTTTCTCTTTTGTTTTCCCCTGTTTTGTTTTTTGGCAACCTGTTGTGTCCTATGGGTCTCAAGTGAATTGCTGCCATGTGCAAAATTGATATTTTTTATTTGTTTTTTGAGCCTCTTAATGACTCCATGCCCAATGGATGAGTTTTGGCTACTAGTTTCTATGTTTAACAGGAAAACATCCAGTTGAGGTCGCCAAAAATGTTACCTAATTTTCACCCACAGGCTCAATCAGGCAGGATAATCATATGATAGATCTTTGAGAGGCCAAATGGAGCATTCGCACAAGGGAAAAAGTCATGAATCTGATGCTAGGTTACAGGAAACTCAGTTTGGAAGCCTGCCTTGTTCAAGTTCGGCATGAAAATTCTCTAAGAAATTGGCAAGACCCCAGGAATGTCATGGTGAGTGGAATTCACCTGCAGGTTCCTATCGGCAAGACATTGATCATTGTCCCGGTGACAAAAGGTTATGCATATTGGCGGAGGATAAAGCCTTCGCCATAGAGTCTTAGCGACTTCTTGAAGTCTCACCAAAAGGAGGTGGCATCGGCAAAGTAGGCGGGCTTCGCTGTAGGGTCTCGCTGAAGTCAAAAGGTCTCCCTGACTTTGAAGGCTCTCGACGCAGGAGATTGAGTTCGCTAAGATGTCTCAGCAATAAAGAAAAGTCATGCCGACTAAAATGGGCCCTCGCCAAGCAAAGCACCTTCAACATGATCTCTCATTGACACTCAGGAGTCTTGCCGACAACAAAAGACCTCACCGAGAAAGTTTGACTTCGGCAAGAGGTCTTGCCGAAGAAAGGAATGTCTCCCCGACAGGAAAAGAGCTCGCCGAAGGATTTGGCTTTCGACATAATGTCTTGGCGAAGGAAAGATGTCTCACCGACATAAGGTAATATCGGCATAGGTCTTGCCGATCCATCAAAGTCTCAATGAACGAAATAGCATCGGCAAAGCAGGATTTCTTCGCCATAAGGTCTTGGCGATTAGGAGATGTCTCGTTGATGGAAGGGGGACCCCACCGAAAGAAATGGAGCTCGACAAGGGATATTGCCTTCAGCATAATGTCTTGCTGAAGGATAAAGGTCACATCGAAGACAACAAAGGGGCCCAGCCGAGGGGTCATATTCGACATAACGTCTCGCCCTTGGGATAAGGTCCGGCCGACAGGAAATGTCTCAGCGATAGAAAGTAGATTCGCCATAAGGTCTTGGCGAACGAGGCTTGTCTCCCCGAAATGTTTCATGCTCGCCTAAAGATGGAGGAGTTCGGTGTGAGTCCCGATGACAAACAAGTAGCTCATCATCGAAAGATAAGGAGCCTGGCAAGAAGTCTGGCCGACAGGCCAATGTCTCATCGACAACAAAGGTTCTCGCCAAGAGTCTTCCCAAAATGAAGAGTTTGTCGAAGGAAAAGGAATTCTATAAGATGTCTTGGCGAATGAAGGTGGTCTTAGCGACGGAAAGCGGGAATCGACCTGACTAGAAGACCTCGCTATGAAGTCTTCCCGACTTGCTAGTGTCTCACCAAAAAATAGAGGGAGCTCGGGGAGTTGAGGCGTTCGCCAAAAGGTCCTGGCGACTAACTGAAGTCTTGCCGAAGGAGAGCCAGCTCGGGGAGAAAGATCCAACATTGCCAGGTGGTCTCGCCGAATGCAAAAGGTCTCCCTGAAATGGATGCCTTCGCTAAAGAATAGGGATTTCATCATGATGTCTCATCAAAAGTTCCATGTTATGCCGATAGCTTCAGAGGGGCATAATCGCATCGGTGAGACACTTTCAGTGTCTCGCCGAGATGTGATTCTACAGGAGGAGTTTTTGACCGCCCGAAGAATCTACGTAGAGTTTACTCAACCAATCAGAGAGATCTGAAAGCGAGCCATGGCAATCTGAAGAACATCAACGAAATGAAAAGAAACATGTATCTGTTCTGAGCTCAGAAGCATTCAAAGCGCTCGGTCGAAGAGGTTCAAGGTGGACACGATACTAGGAAGTAAATGTGGTGGTTGCAGAAAGATTTGAAGAAGGCTTCTCCAGGGAGTGACTCTTCACCGACCTGGACACGTAGGGTGCAACATTTATTTTCAATAAAAAGATCTAAGGGGCAGATCTTTCTGAGCCCCTGATATTTTTTGTAAGCCCTAAGGGGCCGACACATTTTGATATATAACGCATGTTTTGCCTTTTTGTAAATAGTTTGGATTATACACTCTGAAGAGTTAGTGATTTTTATCAATCCTTTCTTGACTAAATGTATGTTTTGTAACTCAACTGGAATCTGGAATACAACACAGAGTTTACCTTCAAAGCTAGTGTTCGTGTTTGTACTACTCTCATTTCTGTATTTCTCTTTTGATTATGCAAGTCTTTAACTGTGTTTTATAAGTCTGCATTCATACCTTGAAGTCGTGAAATTTATCTTTCCTTCCTAAGATGTGTATGTAGATCGAGCCTGTTAAGATTGATGCATAAGTCTAAAAGAAGTTGTGTTGAGTATGTGAAACGGTTGAAGTTCAGTTTCCAAGTGTATGTTCATCTTGTTTTCATCTCATAATTCCTCATCAATTCGGTGTATCACCTTAGGATTTAATCTTTATTTTAATGCTTTCTCCTTCTCCCTTTCCCTTCAAAGAATCAATAGTTTAGGTGATAACACAAAGAAAGCCAGCCTTTTCTGGAGGTTGACCTCTGTCCGCAAGAAATCCACATCTTTAGAGGTCTTCCAATGTTACACTGAGGTGTTGAACATCAGGTTCAATAGGGTGCAATTTCAGGAGATAACAGGTCATATATCGAGACACCTAACTATGATCATTTGCCCATCAAATGCAATAAAAACCATGAGTCTGACCACTTTAGTAAGGATTGCAAAAGCAAATAAAACATGTTTCAAGAACCCCAAAACTTCTAACACTCATTCATCACAATCAAAGCAAACATACACATCCAATAAAAGAAAGCTTACATTAACAAAATCAAAGTACCAAACATGGTCAAACTACTATTATTTCAAACCTATTTGAAATATTAGAAGAAAATACTCAAGGTCTTTTGGAAGAGGAACTACATAATCATGTTAAAGCCACTCCAAGAGAATTGTATAGGGAGGTAGGCCATCAAAACCTTTTGGAAGGAAAGTCTAAAGTTGTTTCTAGACAAAAAAGAAAGAAAGAAAGAATAACAACAAAAAGTAATAAAAACTTTATAGATTCTCCAAAGATGAAGGAAGTGGTTAGCCTTATAGAACTCAAAGCAATGTTGAGGGTTTTATACCTTTTAGAACCTTAACTTGTCTCTCAATTTGGGGCCTAGATGATTCTTTTAAAAAAAATCAATAGACTATGGACAAACATAGACACCTTGATGATTCCTCTAATAAAAAATTATTTCTCAAGGAGCACATTGAAGATAAAGGCAAGTGAATCACTTCGTTAAAAAAAGACATTTTTTTTTTTGTCTAAATACTTTATCAATCCAAATTGTAATCTTTTGACTTGTCTCTAATTGTCTTGATAAGTAGGAGGTATTTTCCATACCATGTCAAATTATTATATTGCTATCAGGATTCAATCGTGTAGTTTTACGAGTCAAACTCATTGACCCATGTTTCATGAGTAGTGATTCACAAGAACCTATATCTCATGATAATGAATGGTCCAATTAGCACTCATTAGATCTAGGTGATGCTCACAGAGGTGAAGCACCGAGCCTTCCCGGGAGGTCACCCATCCTAGCACTACTCCAACTCAAGCGCACTTAACCACAAAGTTTTCCCCAATATTAAGTCCACTTAGCTTGCAACCCCATTTGTAAAACCTTCAGTTTGTTTAGTAACTCTACCTAACACATTAACTTTAAAAGACATGCTTCCATAATTAATAAATATGGTCAAATGATCGTTTGGAGGGCTGCATAGACATTGCTGTTTCCATACCACCAACTTTTGTAATTAGATTGTAATATAATTCTTTTTCATTAAATTTAAACCTTTCTTAAATTCCCCAATTCTTAAAATCTTGAAATTTGTGTACCTAAAAAAAGAAATTCATAAAACCATAGAACCGCGTAGCCAGAACATTTTTATGTTTACCTGCTCCACGGAATCCCGCTTTAATGGCGGAAGTGAAAGATCCGTAAAGCGATGAGAAGGAAGATTTGAAATGTGGATGAGTTCCTTCTCTTTGGGCAGAGAGAGAAATGGCACCGGCGGAGATAACGGGTGAAGCAAAATCGAGGAAAATTATCGAATAATAACTGTATTTATGTCAACATAAAACGTTTCCATTGGTCTGACGGACTGTAAATGTTTCCGTTAATCGCGGGTGCAGAATGTGTACTGCACTGAAGTTAGGAGAGCCGAGCTCTCATCGTACGGCTTGCTTTTCCTGTCGCTTTCAATGCCCGTGAAGGGAGTACTCCTCGCTAGGCCGCGTGAGATCTACATGAAAAGCTTCTTCTAAGCTCCTCTTGGTACAGTTTTTTTATTTTTCACAGTTTAGGGTTTTTATATCAATTTAGGTCGGTTGAAACTTGCAGGAGTCAAGGATAGAGGAGTATGTATTTTCCCAAAGTCGTCCAGATTATCAATTTCATTAATCAAGAATAATTTTTGACCCCCCTATCGATAAAATCAATCTCATAGATTCAAATGATAATGAGGACGATTTGTATGTGCCCTTAGACATTGAGACTTGAGAGGGTAGTCTCAAATTTTAATGATAGTTTGTGTAGCAACAAACACCCCCCTATTCACACTGGAAATGATACTAATAATAACTCCTTTGGCACTAGGGGAGAGGACCCAATAGTTGAGCATGTTTCAATAGTTGTGATAGTAGTTGTTTATATAATGCCTAATAATTGTGATAGTAGTTGTTTATATAATGCCCAGTAGTTGTGACATGACTACCCATAATTAAACAAGATGTATTCCTTTGATCTAAAAAGCAACCAATCATGTGATGCCACATCAGTGCTCAACTACCATGATGTGAATGCACAAGTATTGGTCAACTACATCTTGACAAAAAGCATGTTGATGTGGTATCATATTTGATGATGTGGCCCTGAAACAAAAGCTATAAGCAGGGGACTTGCCAAGTAATAAGTTGTAAAAAATTGGGAGCGATTTGAAATTTCCACGTAGGATAATTAGAAGCACGAAGTAGGGTGCTCAACTACTGGGTCCTCTCCCCTATTGAGGAGAGAGACGAGGCTCAAACAAAAAAACTCAAGTGGTCAATGTGAAGAACCCCATCTAGAAGCATAATAAAGGGGAGAAAAAGGCCATAAAGAAGAGAGATAAAAATCAAATGAATGATGCAAGTAAAGAAAATGGGAGAAATGTCTTCCATATAATTGACAACAAACATTTTTCCTACACTACATGTTATTTCAACTACAAAATGATAAATATTCTACAAAACAAAATGGTCTCACTATAAAGGAAAGTTAGAGAGATAGAGGGTTTGGTTAATGATGTCTTAAATTTGAGCAAACAATGCTTGGATTGCACTACCTCAAGCATGAAGTTCTTTGAAGACCTAAGTTGTCCAAGGCAAAAGCGAAAAAATAAGAACATTGTTGTTTGTGACTCTAGTAGGGGAGAGGGGCCCATAGTAGGGCAACCTACTTCTGGGTTTTTGAATTTCATAACATATGATTTCAAAAAAGTCTAAATTTTGTACACCAGTTTACTTGCCAACTCATCTGACTAAAAAAATTATTTTTAGGGTCACATCATCAAATATGATGCCACATCAGCATGCTTTTTGTAAAAACACATAGGGGCTCATAGTAGGGCACTGAGTACCCAAAACATGTTTGGCTGATGTGGCATCACAAAATTTGTTAGATTATGTACTTTATGGCAAAAAGTGTTTTAAAAGTGGATATTAAATGCTCCACTCTGAGGCCCATATATATCTACTTTTATTCCTACTATTGGTCCTTGCCCTACTAAGGGCTCCTCTCCCCTAGTGATATTGAATCTCTCAAGGAGTTTTTTGTTAGCTTTTTGAGAAAATGGAAGTGGATCTTAATCTTTAGGGCTAGTACCATTCTCCCTCCAATTAGCTCATGTTTGTGGTGCTTGTGGTTGGTGTTGATTTTGTGCTATTTTTGTGCTACTAGTGTTTCTCTTCTTTTGCTATTTGTTTTTTAAATGGACACTTTTTGTGGTCTGCTTATTGGGACCTATTTTACCTCAACCATATGACTCTTGTAAGGGTGGGTAAACTTTTTGAAACATTTAGTTTAGTACTTGTATCGAGTAACTTTTATTTAGGGTATGGGTAAAAGCACAAGTTCGTGTCACCCTTTTAGCCAACTAAATAGTCTCGAGCGAAATAGTTTCACCTTAAATAGTTTTGCTTAAAACCACGTGGCTTGTACGTGGCATATATAGTTTCAAGCGAAACCCCTGAAACCATAAAATCAAAATTTTCCCTTTCTAAATTTCAAATGTGCCTCAATTTAAATATAATTTTTTGGCCAAAATATTTTTGACTGAAACCATTTATGTGGCATCCTTATTGGTAGCCACCTCACCATTTTTCATATTTTTTCAAAAAACTAAAAATATCGTTTTGTAGAGCTTAGAGTCAACAATCCAAATATATGTATTTTTTGATATTTTGATTAGTTTTAATATGTTTTTTAAAATATTGCAAGTAGGTTGTTATAAAAGAAAATGAGGTTGTTATTAAAATATTTTGAAAAATAAATGATGCACTAGATGAGAGAATCCTCTCCAAAAGGGTATAGTTTTTTTTGAAAATGATAAAAAATTAGACAAAAGTTGATGTCAATTGAAAACTATCAAATTCTGATAAGTTTGATTTTAAAATGTTATTATGAGAAAAATATACATCAAATTTATTTTTTCCGTGCACTAGATATTGAAGTTATCTATTTGGGGAAAAAATTATGGAAAAATAAAATTATTTTCTCTTTCTTTTGTGACGTCAACTCAACGTCACTTTTTCCTAATATTTTCAACAATTCAAAATCCACGCTTAAGTTTATTAAAAAAACATCAAAATAATTTTTTTAAAATTTGAAAAATTACAACCATAAACTTCATCAAGAGTTCTACATTCCATTAGTTTACATCATTTTGAAATTCAAAACATAAAGACCACTTTTATGTGGTCGAAGTTGAATTTTTTTGTTTGCGTTGACCGATTCCTTTATAAAAGTGTGACACATGTTTGTACTTTTACTCGTATATTTGACTAGTGTTGTTTATTGATTTATCCTCGATATATGTAAAATACATTTTTTTGTCCCCTATATTTGGTAAACATGTATTCTCTTACACCCTCTTAATGCTTATCTTCTTATTTTTACTACTCACTTTCTAATTTGAAATAGATTATATTTTTGAGATTTACATGCATTGCTACCCTTCATCTATCATTAATTATCTTTCTCGAGTTTGATTATGCCAAGAGCTAGTCAAAGCCCTAATTTACCTTTATGAAGAAGCTATCACATAAATCCTTTTATGGCTTATGAATTCATTCATCAATTCTTACATAGGCTAGTTATAATGAGCAAAATAATTTTGATCATGATATACATGGTCTATCTCTCACTAGACAATTAATTTTTAAAGAGCTTGCTAATGCCACTTCTCCTTCATAATTAGCAACATCTCTTCATAACACATTGTGTGATGCACCTCTTGGTATTGAGATTCTTCACAACATTACTACTCTAATGGCTCCTTCTACCTCTTTGAATGGTACATCTCCCCCTTATTCAATCACCTTTCCTCTTCCATAGATCCTTCATCCTTTAATCTTATGGTTGACCCCTCATGGTGCCTACCTCCTCTCTTTTCACTTCTAGTGTAACCCCTATCTCTTATGTTCATATCTCTATTTTCGTTGCCACCACTTCTTCCACTAGAATACCATTTACCTCACATTCTACTATAATTATTTGTAATAGAACAATGCTCTTAACATTAAATGTCTTACAAATTTAAATATAGAACTTACAAAGAGAAATAAATCATTTTTAGCACATGATCTTAAGTACTCAAACTCATTATATATATATATATAAGTGTGAAGAGTAGTCCAAAAGAGATCCTAGATCCAACAAGTAGATAAACTAGGATCAACTCTTTTCACTTGCCCTCTACATTTGAACACATACCAACTAGGGTTTGATGATTGGCTAGCTACTATATTAAGGGAGAGCCAATCTCTTAGGGTTTGGTTGTATTGATTTGCAAAAATGAAAAAAATTATGTGTTTTAACAAGCCTATTTGACATAAACCCTAAATTTGAAAATGTAATTTATTGCATAGACGAAAAACTAAAATTGTCAAAACAATTACAGATATGTAAAGGAGATACATAGAGGAACCTGATATTAAAAATTGGGCTTGAATTGGAGGGACAATGGTGGTGGTTCACTTGTCTAGAGATGCTACTATTTTGAGATTTGAAAACTTTGAAAGGTAGGTTATAGTTTTCCCTATGTTTCCTGTGACCTACTCCTAATGAAACTTTCTAATCTATCTTGTACACATGAAAAGACTTGGGGAAAGGTTGTGCTATATAGGGGCTTGCCTAAGTCAAATCATGTTTTGGTGTCTCCACCTCCATGCATAATAAATGACGATGATCAAGAGGGCATGCCCTAGGTTGGACAGAGGCCAAAACAATAATTGATTGAAATAATAAAATAAATGATAATTTTACCTGGTATGAAATCTTTATCGAAGTGATGTCCACACCATGTGTTGCCACCAAAGGTTGTTTGATGGATGCTTGAATGATTTGAAGACCTACAATATGTTAGTCCACAAAATATAATAGATTTTTGTAGCTAGCAAGTAGAAGATAACTTTACAATCTTCAAAATAATGGCATGATTAGTTATAATAGCTCCTTGTTCATAATTGCTTCCTTCTTTCTAATGTCTTACAAACATGATCTTGATTGATGAAAGTGTTATAAAATGCTGCTTATGAATTGCCTTAAATGCTTTTTAGGGTGCTCAATTGATATTAAAATTTCCTTCTAGATTGCGTAGGATTTCAAATGATGAAAAAGACTTGTATTTATATACATTTTATTATTTCTCGTAAAATTAGTTAAGAAAATTCGACAAATGAAATTCGATTTTTAAATGTTAAAATACCAACAAGAATATATTTAAAACTGAGCCAAAATAGGTTGGACAAGGGCGGTACCACCCTTGACTAGGTTTTTTTACCCCAAATTTGTTGGAATGTTGGGGAATTTAATGTATTTTTATGATATGGCCTCAAAATAAAAAAATATTAATACAATTAATGTTATAAGCAAAATAGGGTGTTCAAGTAGTGTGAAATTGTTAGGGGTGACAATTTATGATGATACATTTAGCCCCCACTTTAGTGAGAGGGTGATCTTACATTCATACACTAAAGGAATAAATTCTTCTATCAAAAAGCTAAAGAGATAAGATGACACCAAGTTGAGGGGTGCGCAAGCCCCCAACTTAGGATCCCATCAATCCACAATGTTAAGACAAACATGAAGTAGAATTATTGTACACAAGACAAAGCAAGATTCAATCATATATAAAGTACTCAATGAACAATCAATGGAGTACAGATAAAAGAATACACAAAGCACACATCAAGAAAACACAATGCATACAAGGAATACATGAAGTGAACACATGGAATACATGGAGAAAACATGCCAAATACATGAAGAAAACATGCCAAAATACATGAGTTAAACACAATACACCCATAAAGAAAACATAATACTCACATAGAACATAAAACAACAAATGTTAGTACATAAAAACTAAATATTTGAGTCGGCAAGGTAAAGAGACCTCAGTCTATAAGGTTGTCTCAATTACCAAGCATCATCCATCAAATGCACAAGATACACATCTAAAATGATAAAATGATAAATAAAAGTTCTGACAATGATACATAGATCTACTGGGTAGCAAGCTATGTTATGCTAGGTGTCCATGCAATATGATGGGTTTCACAAGAATAACAAGTTGCGTTATGCTATTTTACTCATGAAATACATGGCTCCATTAGTAAGAAAGTTGTGTTATGCTAGGTGACCATGTAAAAATTCTCAAGTTCATAGGCCAACAAGCTCCATTATGCTAGGTCTATGCAAATCACACTTCAAGGAGCATATAAAAGTTTAGAGTCACGAGGGATGAATAAATGCTTAACATCACAGGGGATGAATTAATAACCACACCTTAGAGGGTGTTATAAACAACATCACCACAAATGGGGTATGCCAATAAGTCAAAAATTACAAGATGCCAATGAAATGGATAGGGTGATATATGCCCCCCTTAAAATGTCAATATACTTGCTATGTTGACATTTTAAGGAAAAGAAGGGGAAGATGGGATCCTTAAGAAGGATGCACACCTCTCAAAACTAGTTATCCTCGGCCCCTACGTGTAAAGGCAAGGACAACCATGATAGAGACTATCATGTTGCTACCATAGATGAAATATGTTTGCACACAAGATTGTACCACCACGAATGACAATGAGCAAATCTCACATCTCAATTTCCTTACTTACATTTAATAATGTTGAGCTAATTGAAATATTTGAAAAATGGAATTTATCATTTAATATTTATGAGATTTGATAAATGCAATAATATTTGAAACTGATTATCTTGCAACTTTATGATTTAAGAGAATTGTTTTATAATGACTATCGGTTAAAGGTTACTGATGAATAATTTCAAGTGCAAGAATGTGTATGCAAAAATAGGTTGAAGAACGAGAACATGGTTGAGGTAGGAATGCTTAGCTCAATGACGAACGTTAAGCATGATTAGAATCTGGAATCTTACACACCATAGGAGGACATGACATTTGCATTTGTTTTGTAATTGATGGATATCATTCTTGCTTGTATGGAAACTATATTTGTTTAAATATGCAATCTTATTTATTTCATCGCATGTCTTACCATGCTTGTTTCAAAGTTAATTTCATAATGGTAATGGAAATGCGTTTGATTACACATAACTATCATGGGAAGAATGATTATGTTATTTATTCTTTCAAAGGAACTTGAAAGTAAGCTCTTGACAAGGAAATAAAATAGTAATAATAACAAACATTCAAACTTATATATATGTGTGTGTGTGTGTGTGTGTGTGTGTGTGTGTGTGTGTGTGTGTGTGTGTGTGTGTGTGTGTGTGTAATCATATATATATATATATATACATATAGATATAAATATATATACATACAAATAAATGTGTATTAAAGGATTTCAATGATAAATATTTCTTCTATTCGAAATTCATTTTGAAACCATATGAAAAGAAGCAATGACAAATAATATTCGAATAACCCCCTTGACATTTTGAAGAAGGTCGATCCCTTCCATAATAGAATGATGGAAATAATGCTCAGAAATAAGGAAGTGGGCAACTAAGAGAGGGTGACATGAAGAATTAAGATCACCCCAAAAATAGTATGCACAATCAATGGATAGGGTGTGGGTGAAATTTGAAAATAGAGGAGACAATCTAGCAAAAATCATTGAAGGAATTTGGGGAAAAAGCAAGGGAGAGAAAGACACAGAGGAAATAACTAATGTTTATGTTCATTTGAAGCAAACATGAAACCATCGTGCAATCCATAGAAGTAATTTGATACTCTTTTAGATGTTTCCATCATAAGTTTTGAGTGATTTTCTCTTGTGAGCTTAATGGGTATTGATTACCATGTTGCTATTCTCTATTATTCTTGCCACTATATTTGTGATCTTAGTTCATCAAAATGTGTTTGCTAAATTTATTTGTGAAGCCCCTTTTGGAGGGTGAAAATCCCTAGTGAACCCTCGCTGTGTGTACAAGTCAACATGCTATGCATGATCAAAGCAAGGGTGGTAGTTAGCTCTAGCCCGTGTGTTTATTAAATCTATTACTTCCTAATATGCTCTCTATGGTAGTAAGCACCATGCAAGGTGATATTCATTTGTTTCTTTTCTAAACGATAACCCCATTCGAGGTTTCTATGTTGATTTTCTTATAGAGGCTGAATGATAAGAATCATTCGAAGCCGTGGCTCGGCTAAGAATGATCCATGACTTTGAATGATTCCTATATGTAATGACAGAAATTGTAGTCCCTTCTTGGAGACGGTACAATTTCTCACTTAATTTGGGAATGATTAACATTAAAATGGACCTAATGCTACCTTGATCTAGTGTTGTATTGTGTTTTCCATGTTCACATTGGATTTAGGGCCCTTTTAAGCTAAATTGACCTAATTTTTCCTTAATTTAATGTTGTAAAGTATATTTATTTACACTTTCACATTGAGTTTTGGGTCCTCTTGTGTTTATGACCTTCATATCATCATTAATATGCCCCTAAGACCCTATATTATGCATCCTGAGGCTTATTTCAGCCGAAATTCTGACATAGACATCAAATACACTTAATTTATTAACTCCCCGACATTTCCTCCACTTGAAAAGGCCTGGTGACCCATACACCACCTTGGGTGTATGAGTCCCATCCAGATGGTACCTATATGCCACAAGTGGCGTATAAGTCCCATTTTCCCCCTTTTTAGGGTTTTGAGTAGGAAATCAGGGTTTTAAGTTCAAATTTCATGAATGTCAGCCTCTGGGATCTAATAAACAGTAAATTAGATGGATTTCCTATATAAACAAGGTCTCAAATCATTATTTCACTAAGCCTTCATGATATAAACATAAGCAATGAAGATTTAAGCATTCCAAGACTTTCCAAGAGCGTCAAGAGAGTTTATAAGATCACTTCTAAGGAATTCAAGGGTAGAATTCTTCATCATTTGTTGCAGAAATTCAAGATCTATTGTCATGTCAAGGTCATCAAGCATCAAGCATGTTGTTGAGCTAGTGTTGTGATGTAGCATTGAAGATCCATTTGCAAGCAATGTTTCATATCCATAGTCAAGATCAAGATCTACATTCCACATTGCCATTTCATGTTAGATTGCTGATTTACATCTCACAACATCATTCAAGGTATTATTGTTCATGTTTCATATTTCATGTTCCGTATTCATATTTCATTGTTTCATCACAAGGTTTAATTACCTAAATGGGGTTTGAACAAGGAAAACCCCTATTCCCTAACAATCAACAAATTTCTCTCTCTCTCTCTCTCTACATGTGTGATTGCAGATCTAGGTGTCTCGAGGCTTGAATATCCTTTGAAGATTAGGTTGCAAGGTTGAAGAAAGTCATCAAGTTGTCACAAGGTTGTCATCTTCACAGAAAGTTACCTAAAGGTTGCAAATCGAGATTTCAAACCTGGAAACTAAGTGTGGAAGGGAGAGCAGAGATGGGAGAGAAAATTTAGGTCCTGACCCTCCAAAAAAGTAGAGTGGGACTGATACACCACTTGTGGCATATGAGTCCCAGTATAACATATTTTCTAGATTTCAGGAGATTTAGACTCACCACTGTCACATTCCTGTTTCCACCTAGAAACCCTAGTTTGGGACTAAATCACCCAAACTAGCGTATGAATCCCAATGGGAATTAGACAACAAGATTTTAGGTTTCTGGAGCTTGTTTTGACCTCATCACTCTTCTAGCTGCACCTCTGTTCATTTCCAGTTTGATATTCTATATTTCAATTTCATTTCCTAGGTCATCTAGTTAGGTTTTGCATGGTACTTTGCATGGTTCATTCATCTCTTGTCTTTCCAAGCCCTAGCTTGGTGGTGAACCATCCTTTAGTCTGTAATCACACCTTAGGATACCTTATTGCAAGATTTATTTCCCCCTTGCTACATTCATATTGAGATCTCTAAGGTTTCCTTAAGTGTAACAAGTGTGAAATAGGAACCCTACCCTTGTGCTCCATTCCTCAAAGGTGGGGCACCCTATTTCCATTGTTACACTATGATTCTGTCTATTATGTATATGCCTATGGGTGATAATGTTGCCAATAGTGGAGTAAACAAAGAACAATGTTTATCACTCTGTTAAAACTTTTATGTATGAATGATTCTCATCGATCTAATGGAATGCTTGATACCACTGTGATCGACAATGTGTATATGTATTATGTATGGGAAATGACTCTGTGTCATCTTGTCATGTTCTCAAAGCCGAAACACCTTTCTACATTCAATATGATGTTGGAATATAATATATGTTTGTTTTATTATGGGATCACTAAATAATAATGCATGCAGACCGTAAAATGTTGTTGCCAGTGTATATTAGCGTTAACAGGCCAAGGGATAACGAACCCTTCGCAACATTTAAAATGAACTTCTTATCTATCGATGTGTATGTATATATATACACTCAGATGTTCATGCATCAAGCCATCACAGATTCAGTGGTTAATTACACTCTGTTTCACCGAATAAGAGTCCCTCAGGGATGAGGTTTGACAAACCATAAGGAAAATCATTAAGACAGGTATAAATTGATAGCATGTTTATCGACATACGATATCATGCATATTGATCCCCAAACTTTTGGTTATTCGAACACATGGGTGTGAATTAAAGGATGGCTCAAAATTGTATTTTATTTCAAAGTTCTGATTTTTCTTTAATAGTAGAGATTAAATGATGAATAAGATAAATGGCATATTGATACTATGTTCATCATTGATCTAGAACAAAATAAAACATTTATCAAGAAGTCAAATGGGTTGACAATGGAATCAAACCAACTCTTTTCGATCTTGTTTTTCTCTAACTAGAGACTCGAATATACTGAATTTGTATGACCATTCATAATAGAACAAATTAGGGAAATTATTGAGACTAATGTACTTATGTTCTTTTTTCTCATGTTGTGAGATGTAAATTATGATTATTGTATGGCCAAAACTGTGCATCTAATCAAAACATTGTTTACTTGAATATGGAAAAGTACTACTTACAAAATGATTTTTTTTGCTTTAAATCTTAAGAATGTATACACTTATTCGAAACTATGTTTATTTTTAGGCATATATGTGCACATGCATAAATTCTTCATTTATGCATGTGCACATACATGCGATATACCTTCTTATTTCATCTTAATTTACTCATTTGATTATGATTGTTTAATTTCATTTGCAAAGGAAAGAACTGTAGAAATGGAACAGTGTTGAATTGCAATACGAATCTTAAGGAAATATAGTTATATGATGAATAGATGAATGGATATACCAAATTTTAAATGGATTACTTGTTTGATGACTAATAAAATGGAATGATACAAAAACATTAAGATAGACTATAGCACACCGGAATATGATGCTAGTAGATGGTCTAGAAGGGACAAATACCCCTTTGTTATGGAAAGCTACCTTTCGGGAATGGGTGCTAGAGAGTTGTGTAGATTTTATTTTTCAAATCTAATTTAAGTTGTATTTTATTCAGCATGAGCTTGGCTAAGCTTTGCAGTCATTTTATTCAGAATAGACCGTTTATTATTATCCTTTCTCTATCTTCTTTATCTTATTTTTACCTAACATGAAACTTGCATGTTCTAGTAGTAGATAAAAATACATGTAGTTAGGCATGCACAAATTCCACCTTGCAAACTGTATCTCTTCCTAAGTGTTCCATGTAGGGTTGAGCATTCTTCGATGGACAAAAGAATTCCAGGGAATTTTTGCTTTGTGGTTGGTTGGAAAAGCACCTGAACCATGTTCTCATCCACCAATGGAGGTGAGTTGTCGAAGAGGAATTTTTAGTGAAATTTTGATCTTATTGATGTACTTGTATCATTGATGTAATTATTGTATTGACTATGTGGCAATTTAGTGCCAAGTCAAACTTTGTATATTGACTATTGACATTTGGAAATGAATATATATTCAGATTTGTTTTTATTCATGGACATGAAATTGCTATGTTGGAAAATAGCTATGGGATTTATGTCATAAATTTTATATTCATAATGTCAATTATTAATTTATCTTTGGAAATATTAGTTGGGCATGTTACATTTGGTATCAGAGCTTAAGGTCCAGCTCTAGGCCTATGAGCCCACAATGGTTGGATTAGGGAATAGTAGACCCTTAGTTGGAATTGAGTTACCTAGAGAATAATAAAATCTGAATTGATTGCAAGAAATGGGGATGTCCAAGTTAGGACGAAAGAAGGAAAAAACCATTAGGGCTTTGAAAAGAAAGTCTTTATCGAAGAGATTCCCAAACTTGAAGACCAACCTGAGATTCCCGATGATGAAACTCTAGCACATGCCCTCACATGACTCAAGTTGGAGAGAGGAAAAAAGATTGAGGAGTCCAAACAAACTCTTAAGATTAAGAAAACCTCCACATTTAGAGATTGGCCAATAGGATGTGGACCTAATGCACCTTTATTGACAAAGAAGGAGAAGGAGTGCCTACGTGCACATCCTTCCTCTCCAAAGAAGGATGATGTAAATTCGAATGAGGACCCAAAGGAGTGTCCTCTTTCCGATAATGAGGGGACTACTTAGTATGGAATTTTTTCGTTTTTGTAAATAAGATCAGTGTAAATCCATATTTAATATTAAATAAAGAAAGTCTTTTTTTGTTGTTCAAGGACACGAGACTTGAAGACTTGTCTTGATGTGAATGAATGTGTATATCTCTTTTAGATTACATATGTACATAGCATTTTGTAGATGCAATTATTTAAATGTAAAACCTTGTGTTAAGATACGCTAAATGCAACTATGGTGTAGGTCAAGTATGAGTCATTATGGTGACCACCAGACAAGAAGTGGGCAGTAGTGGACAAGACAATGGGTCGAGCAAGAGGCTAGACTAAATCCTAGAACTCCTGAATTGACAAGAATCTTGAATGAACCATTTGGAACAAGAGGTCTGAGGGGTGTGGGAAGATTGGAATCTCAGGAACAAGGTACCCAACCAAGGAGAAAGGGGCCAATGGGATCCCAATCACGGTTGAATTAAGAAAGAATTGGGGAAGGATCTTAAAAAGGTGGCACCACCGAAATTCAATGGCAATGCCATCGAAGATGGATTCGAGGCATGGATTATAGAAATGGAAAAATGCTTTGGGCTCCACAACCTATCAAACCAAACCAAGGCTGCTTGGGCTGCGTATCAACCGTCTGGAGAGGCAGCTACTTGGTGGGACAATGAGAAGGCATAGAGGAGACTTCAGCTAGAGGAGATCACTTGGGATTTTTTCCTCCAATCCTTTAGGAAAAGGTGGCTACCACAACTTTTCTTTGACAAGAAGATGACTGAATTTCAAAATTTGACCAAAGACGGCCTGACTATAGTTCAATATTGGGAGAAGTTTACCAATTTGCTCAAGTATGTACTGTAGTACCAATTTGATGAGCATTTTTGAATTTGAAAGTTTATATTAGGATTGAGACCCCACATTGGAGCTGAGGTGGACCTCCACAATCCCCTTATGATGGAAGAATATTTTGAGAAGGCCATTAAGCAAGAACAAAAGTTGCAGCAGTTGTCTAATCTTTGCAAGGGTTTAGACTTCAAGCCTCAATTTAGAAATAAGAAGTTTCGTAAGGGTGATGGAAAGAAGGGAAATAAGTCCCCATCAGATCATGAATTTGAAAAGAGAATGCGACCCTCCGGAAAAGGAAGAAGGCAACCAAGGCAGAAGGAATACAAAGGCTAATGGGGGCAATGACAAATTTAACAGTAACCAGAGGTACTCAAAAGAGGATAGGTCTAGAGATAAAAAAGGATCACGTGCTCAGTGTTTTACTTGTGGGGGAGACCATTATGCATCTAGTTTCCCTCAAAAGTCAAAGTCATAGAAGGAAATCAGTATCAGACCCCGCAACAAAAGTTCCATGCGGCGATGGATAATAGACAAGCAGAGTACCAAGCTTCTCTGATATGATTGACCGGTAAGCTCTATGGCCAAACCATTTTAATTTTGATAGATACTAGAGCTACCGAGTGTTTATAGATCCTAGAATGATTTCTAAGCTTCCCATTAGACCTGGATATTTTTGAACACTTGCAATCTTTCTTCAATACAATTTTCTCAATATCCTCGACATATACAACCAATAACCTACATCCATGACACTAATGACAACAACAATCAGTTGATAACCAATTGACCAGTTGACATCAATGAAAACTCCTTCATTCTTTCCATTCTCACAACAAAGTAAAGGTTTTTTGTATGTTCTCTTATGTCATCTATTCAACTAGATCAAGGTAGACCTGCAAAGTTTGAACAAGGTGGAGGTGTTGGGAAATGCTGCTAAATAAGTGTTAGTTTATCAACACTATCATCAAATAACAACAAAGGAATATATGAATCCTTATAGAAGGGTAAATGATGTATTCTCTATGAAGTTGGTGAGAATATTCAAGGGAGGTAAAACAAAGAGAATCTTTATGGATGTACAAAGTTCAATAAGATATTATGAAAGTTGGTATATCCAATTTCCCAAGTTCACATACATAAGGGTTGATAGATTCACAGGAAAACCCTACATGATGCCAAGATACCTAGCAGATAAAGTGGTCATGTTGGAATTTTCAAGGTAAATTATTTAATTGTATGAGGCTTTCTTTAATGCATATAAGGGAGGATAGATAAAATTTCCTATATTTATGGGAGGCTATGAGTGTAATTCATTTAAGAATATGAAAGGTGTAGAATATGAGTTACTGTCTCTTGGTTTGCAACCATTTGAGTTGGAAAGACCAAGGTATGACCCTAGAAGAAGGCTCCACAATCATAGTAATAATAAAATTGTGCATGAACCTCACATGTAAGACTTTTGGAATGATTGTGAAGATGATCATGGAGTTAAGAAGAGGGCATATCAGAGGTTGAACTTAAAGTAGATGAAGACTCTTGAAACTTACAACGTTCCACCTCAAATTAAAGAAGATGATAAGAATATTCAAAGTGCACTATATGATGTAGATATTTTTTTTGATCAATCTATCTAGGACCCAAATTGGATGGAGCCTAAAGTAAATTCCTTTAACATAATTATGAAACCTAATATAAATGTTAGTTAGGTATGGATAGATAGTAATATTCAAATGCTAAAGGAAAAATGAGTCTTCATCACCTACCCTAATGAGGGTAAGAGGAGAAAAAACTATGAAAGAATTAGATTATGAAAATTTCATGCTGCGATAGATGAGGGAGGAAGTGTCAGAGAATCTAGCCAAGGGGTCTCTATGGCAATACAACTAGAGGATCCTAATAGAGAAGTCAGGGAAATCCCAATCAATTTGATTGGGAAAACAAAAGTAATATCTGGTGGGGTTTCATATTCATTTACTTTACCTTAGGCCAAAGCGATATCTATGCACATCCATATAATAGGAAAAACATTTATTCTAGAGGTAAATTAAGGAGAGGGTCTACATTACAACCATTTATAGTAATTTTTGACTCCCCACCTTTTTTAGGCACATAAATGATGATACAAACTCTCAAGAAAATACCTCAATTAGTTGGGGATGAGGAAAAATAAGTTACTATTGATGAAATAATCAGAGAAAAGTAGAGGTTAGATAAGATGATTTGAGAGTATTAAGAGAAGCAACAAAAGGTTGCAACATCTCCACCTACACCAATAATTTCAATAAAAAGTAGAGAGGAAGATACTTTATACCTTGTCTTAGAGGACCCAGTGGAAAATATTCCAGGATCACTACAAGATCTAGTTGATGATAAGGATACAACTTTGATGATTGAAGGGGTATCAATTGAGGAAAAAGGTAATGCATCTGATGTTCACATTGAATAAGTAATAGATATTCTAGCAGAACCTATTCTTTCTAAGGCAATGGAAGGGTAGCCTTTATTTAATCTTTTATTTCTAAGAAGGTCAAAGACCAATCTCAAAGTGAAGTAATAAAAGATGCTACTAATCAAGATCATTAGTTGGAATCATAAAAAGATAAGGATACAATTGTAGCTAAATATTCCTTACCACATTCTCACATAAATAAAAATAGAGCATTAGAGAACTTGAAGCTTGAGGAACTCCTAAATAGAAAGTTCTTGAATTCAATGCGAAATAAGAGAATAAAGATGTAGAGGAACCTAATGTAGAAGTCAGGATTAAAAGATCACCTTAGTAATAGGTTATGATGGAAGCGGTTTTGGATGAAGAAAATCTATAAGGGGACAATCCAATTGAGGAGGAAGTGTTGTGTGGTCTCTTAACACGCCCCGAGAATGTAAGGCTTCAAGACCCAATTTGAAAATTAATGCTTATGGCAAGCGCTGGTTGGTTAATGATCACTGAGAGAAATGCAAAAGTGAAAATATTTTAAATAATTCATGTTTCAAATGTACCAGGTGTCGAAAACTAGATAATTGGAGTTCATAAAGTGAAGTAAGGAAAGTTGTTGTAGCTAAAAGTAAAAGCACGGGGGTATGGAAGTTCCGGTATAAGTCAAAAGTTGGGTTAGCTTTTGTTCTGGTAAAATGAGGAGTATGTCGAGAGTCGGGTAATCGGGTACCCGGGTAAATGGTGCATCCGTTTTAAAGTGTTAAAGCTTATTGTTTGCTTTTGCCTGAATGCCTAAAATATCCGGTTGCCTATCTAAAGTGATAATTACACGAGAATGCATTCAAGCGTGTTATTTATGAATTATTTTAAATGGGATTAATAATAATGATGGTTTTATGCTAATGAGAGTTTTATGAATGCTTTAAAAAGGGATCGATGTATGGAATTTTATGTGCAAGAGAAATAGGTTGTTAGACAATGTTTTGGTATGGACGGTCAGGTAAATTTGGATTGCGAGTAGATTTGACGATGTTACCAGGTTTGGTGGCGCACTCTAAAAGATCATGTGAGGAAAAATCTTATGTAAATGAAACATTGATAATTGGGGAATTGGGGACCTGGGTATTACACATGTGATGAAGGAGGGTGCCTAGCTCCAGGGTGATATACTTTCGGGTGTTTTCGCTTGAAGCCCGAATCTGAGTGTAGGAACATAAGTGTCGATGGATTGGGATATCTAGTTCCACTTGATCACTCTGAATATCCAATAGAGGAAGTTCCTACATTTTTTTTGACAAGCATGCTCAATCCAGTTTGATTTCTTGATTGAATTTCAAAGACATAAGTCCAAAAGTTTTAAGTGCTAAAGAAGGTCAAAGTCTGTTGACTTATTCACAGGTTTCTCTTGCCAACTATCATGTGCCACGTGCTTTGCTATGATTCATCCCTTGTATTCTCTCTCATGTGTGGATTGAATTTCTCGAATGTCCTGTTCTTATAAAAGGCTGGGAGTTGTACTATTTTAGCTAAGTTCAAAATTTGTGGATTCTGGAGAATTAAAATTTTTTCAAGTTTTATTCTATTTCTTGTTTCCTATTCCATTCCAAACTAAATACTTGTATGTTTCATTAGAAGTTAACTAATATCATAGCCAATTAAAAGCTATTTCCTGATATGAAATCTTATGTAACTAATTGTTTGTTCCTATTGGAAAAGATTGTGTGCTGCACCATTTAAGGTTGCATATTGACACTATTCGGTGACAAATGATCCCCTTTTCTTTAAACTCTTGCATCATCCTATGCCTAGCCGTGAAGCAATCTAGTGAAGTATAGAATGGTTTACTTTGATTTAGTTATTTCTTGAGGCATGCGTGGATAATAACTAGGAGAAATTTTACATTTCAGTATTTTTTTATGCTTTATTTTAGAGTAGATGCTTTATATTTCTAGAAAATGTTTCAAAATTGATAAATACATGGAGATTTATTATAAATCTTTCGATTCCATGAAGTTGTTGAGTGCTTAATGCTAAATCTACTTGAATGTATGCAAGTAATTTGTGTTTCATGAAATATTATTGCAAATTCTTTGATTTCATGAAGTTATTGAGTAACATTTGAATGATCGTACTTAGATTATGTTTTTGTATTTCAGATACTAGCCAATTTCTGACAACCATCGACCCCTCATGTTTAACAACAATATCACAACAAACCTTGAGTGAACCTAGTGTGTCAAGACCTGACATAACCGAGTCTTGGGATCAAGCCAAGTTTTCCTTAGATTTAGGTTTTCTTGGTAGAATATTTCAAGAAAGGTAGGTTCCTACACTCTATGAGAATTTATCTACCTATTGGTGTGTGTATGTAACATCCACACAAATAGGAAGGAAAGAAGGAGAAAATTTTAAATTATAGAGGGAACAAATAAGCAAAGAGGATCCTAAGGATCATGAAACAATTGATGATATACCTGATTGTTTGAAAAAACAACTACAACAACCAATGTAGGTATAGTTAGTTCCTTTATATTTCAAAAACATAATGTAGGAAGTAGAAACTCCCAAGCCCAGAGAAAAATCCAAAACTAGACACATAATAAAGAGAGATGAGGTTGGGGAAAAGATGATACAAGTTGCTACACTTGTTGGAGATAAGTATAAGGATGAAGTAACTGTCCATGATTATCAAATATAAAAAATAAACCTTAGACATACTTCTTGGGAGTAGGACATAGATGAAATGAGAAGTAATCTTGAAACAACTACTACTCATTTGAGAAATGATAAGCAAAAGAAAGAGTTGAACCAACACATAGCTCAAATCTAAAATTTCATTAAGCTATTGGCACAACCTAGCCAATCCTTAATGAAACTCCCTCTAAATCTGGTACTCATTTCTAAATATCAAGTGGATGCAATTGGAATGGTAAAGCAAAAGGTTAATGTGTTAGATGAATGGATTGAGGATGTAGTTAGAAAAGGAGAGGAGATGATAAATATAGTAATTGGAAGATATAAGGAAGATAAACAATGGAAGAGGCAAGTAAAAAAATTAAATAAAAATTATGGAGATCTCCTAACTCAAAATGATATGGAGTTGCGGAGGATGATAGTAGTACAAAAAATGGATAATCAAAAACTACTAAGTGAAAATATAGTTTCCAATAAAGACATACCAAAGATAAAAATGTGGGAATTACAATTTAAGTGAGGGAATTACAATTTAAGTGAAAATATAGTTTGATGTATGCTATGGTTTGTACAAGACCAGACATTTCCCAAGCAGTGGGAATCCTTCCCAGGTATATGTCTAATCTTGGTAGAGTTCATTGGGATGTAGTTAAAAGATTCTTCAAATATTTGTGCGATACCTCAAATTATTCCTTGTGTTATCATAGTAATATGACTGAAGATGATATTTCCCTTGATATTCATGGTTATGTGGATTCAGACTGGGTAGGTGATGTTGATAGTAGAAGATCCACCAATGCTTATGTGTTTACTTTATCTAGTGGTGCAATTAGTTGGATGAGTAAGAGACAGGCTATGGTTGCTTTGTCCACTACTGAAGTAGAGTATATGGCAACTACTCATGCTTGTAAAGAATCCATTTGGCTTAAGAGACTGTGTTAAGATATTGTAATAAAACAAGGTGTAGTGACAGTTTATTGTGACAGTCAGAGTGCGATATGTCTATCCAAGAACTTGACATTTCATGCTAGGACCAAGCACATTGATGTACAATATCATCTTGTTAGATATATGGTCAAAGATGGTAGGGTAAAGCAAGTCAAGGTAGAGACTTTGATGAATGTTACCGATTCTTTAACTAAACTTGTAAGCACAGAGAAGTTCAAATGGTGTTCAAAGACTATGGGCCTTTTGGCCCCTAGCAACTAGAGATGATGTTTGTACACCCTCCCATTGCTTTTGTAAGGTGTTCTACAAGTGGGATATTTGCTAGGAAAACGTGTCTCAACCTTGCAATTACATAAGTTACTGTTGATACATAAGGTATTGCTTAGCTGATTTTTGGATTCGATTGTGTGAAATATTTTTGCATCAACGTTTTGGATATTTTTGCAAAATTATTTCACACAATTGAATCTAGAAATCAACTAAGTAGTTATCATTATGGATTGTGTAAACTTGATATCATTGACATAAGGTATTTTTCATATTGTAAATTTGGACCATTCATCATTAGGTCTTAGATCTGATGACCGATATTTTATTAGCTTGACTTTCCCTAGAAGGAGACCCTATTTTATGAGGGCATTGTATTACAGTTGTGTATTGTGATGTATTTTGAGAGTCTGATAACAGTTGTGTTGCCTTTGGATCTCTCATTGGTGATACTCCTGTGAGAAGGTTACACTGCAAGTATATTGTAATATTTGTGATTTCTAAATAATATATTGGATGGCTTTTGGAGTGTGGGGTTTTCCTCCCAAAAGGGTTTTCTTGACGTAAATCATTGTGTTTTGGTATGCATGATATTTATGTTTATTTTTGTTAAGGTTTTTGTAATTGTTAAAGATCTATAAAATTTTGCATTATTCTCCTCTCAAGATTAGTATAGAAAGTTGTTCCGCTACCTTAGCTTCCTTAGATGACACAAATTTGTACTTTTACCCATGTAACTTGTAGGGTTGTGCATATGATCAGATACTGAATCCATCTCTTTGTGTTTTCCTTGGGAACATGTGAAAACCATAAAAAAGATTATTTTGATTTTTGGTTTTTCTAGATATTTGAAGTTTTTTGGTATTTTTGACATTTTAAGGTGAATGCAAAACTATTATGAAGCTACTCTATGTTTTTTTGGGGATTTTTTTATGAGATTTTGTGAATGCAAAAAGACCTTAGATATTCTGACTTGTGATCCTAAAAGGAGATTACTTGAAAAATTTCAAATGGATTAACATAACCAAATGAAAATCCTAAACCTCAAAATGATGATGGTGTTTTGATTAAAAAAAGTTGAATTGCAACTAGACTTGTGAGTTGAAATCCTACTTTTGTTGAGGAGATAAGTTTTGTAAAAATGAGATTTGAATATTTTCAAGAGATGACACTAGACTTGACCACTAAATTTTCTTAATTTTTTTAATTTTTAAGATGTTATGATGAGATTTCTAGGACTTTGATATGACACTAAGGATGTAATGTTTAAACCTAGGAAAAATGGAAAGTTTGCTGAAAAATATAGAAAAGTGACTCTATTGTTATTCTAGATTATGTGTAAAAGAAATTTAGGGTTATGCATGTTCCGAAAATAGTCTATGTTTTATCTGTTTGATAGATGCAACAAATAATATGATAGATATGGTGCATAGGCTGACAAATGTGTTACAAAAACAAAAAATTGTAGTGTAGAATGCAACAAATGCGTTGTATAATCTGACAATTGCAACAAACACATATGCATTGTTAATGTTTACTAATGCGGGTTTCTAACTTTTGCTATATTTCTTACCACAGATGCAATGTAGAATACAACAAATGTGTTGTAGATAGAGATGTGGATTTATAACAGACAAATACATTGTAAAAGCTAACATATGTGTTGTATTATTTTTGCATTGTAGATACACAGTTGTAGTGCATAGGCTAACAATTGCTTATGCACTAACATTGATAAAAAAAACAACTCTCTAAGGGACCCTATGACTTTGATTATTTTTAGTTTTTTGATTTGATTCAGTTGTGAAAACACAAAAAATAGTGTACAAGTTTTAGTTGTGACTCTGGACAAATGGGTGACGAAGATAAGGCCCTAAGGTCGATTGGTATTACTAGTAATAACGAACCAAAATGTATGTAGAATATAGTCACAAACTAATTATTCAAGTAAGGTTTGTAAACTTATAGTAGGCCCATCTCCCATTAAAGGGGTAAATACTTAGAAAGATCAAATAGTTGAACAATTGGGATGATTGTTCAATACCTTTATATATGGGAGCGGATAGTAGATGCCTGGTGAGATAGGATCGTCAAATGACGTCACATGAACACCTTCTTTCTCTTCTTGAGAGGCTATTTCTAGCAACCCAAAAGACTCTATCTCAACTCAAGAGAGTACATGGTGAGTAACTTCACATGTTGATCCTATTGTGTTGCACCACTTATAAGCTACGACCAATTAGGACTTTAGGCTTCTACAACAATGGTTCATAGTGGAGGAACCCTTGAGAACACCATGGCATACACCAATGCAAGATCGAAGTCTTAAACCTCATGTACAAAATCACTTGGGACCACCAAGGTACGCCTTGCATGGCACAAGTGGATAGAGCTCAAATTTCATTTATTGCCCCTTTATATAGCTCGTCAAAGAGACATGCTTGAGGTCGAACCCTGGGGTGTACTCCCAAGCAGGCCTCCTACTAAAAATAAAAAGGGAAATCTTAAGTGTTACTATTTTTCATCACCCATGATTGACACATAGTGCAAGGGGAGAGGATACGTAGACAACACACTTTTAGTGACAAGATTGACTTACATGTGTGCAAGTGCACAAGACACAGTATATAGTCATTCTTTTTAGGGTACACCAAAGTAAATATTCAAGTTGTAGTAAATTTTAATGCACCAAAATGAAATGTTCTATGCCATTCAAAAATTGAAAATGCAAATTTTCTTGTTCATTTTAAAAACCAAATCGAAAGATGATAGTTATAGGTAAATTTTAGTGCACCAAACAAAATGTTCAAGTTGTGGGTTCTTTTTAATGCACCAAAATCAAATGTTCAAGATAGGGTTTTTCTAATGCACCAAAATCAAATATTCAAGATAGGGTTCTTTAAATGCACCAAAATTAAATGTTCAAGACTTCTCCCCAAATGATTGCCACATAGCTAAAAATAGAAGTTAGTAGTAGAAAACATCTACCCTACTGAATCAAAATGCAAAAAATAGACATAAAAAATTTATACCTTCTTTTTGGTTATAGTCAAATGCATTGCAAGATTGATTAGTTGTGGTGTAGAAATTGACGATTGTGGTACATGAAATGACGACTATAGTGCATTGATTGGCGATCTTTGTACATGAATTGATGACCGTGGTGCACAAATTGACGAATATGGTGTACAAATTGATGAATGCGGTGCATGGATTGACGAATGTGGTCCATGGAATGATGAGTGTTGTGCACCAAATTAGGACCTGCAAAGATAGGAATCATTTAAAAAAAGTAGAAACCAATAACCCAGATAAGAGAATTCATTGTTAGATTATCAAAAAAATAAATAGAAACCCTACAATATGATCAGACACAATAATCGTTAGCAAAATTTGAAAACTTAGAAACCACAGTAAGGTGTGGTGCAAGACGTGATGAATGCAACTCAGAAATCTTCCCATGTGTCACACTAGCACAGAGATTGATGCGGCTCCAAATCTCCCAGATGTGTTTCAGATCATAACGACTATGTTGTTTCTCCTGACGATTGTGGTGCATGTCTGAATGGATGCAGTGGAATTCCTTTAGCTTAAAATTTATAAAAAAGTGTACAAAAAACTATTAATTCATGTTGGGTTCACCAGATTGTCGATCAAAAAATTGAGATTAATCATAAAATAGGGGTAAAGAATTAACATAGTAACCACAAAATTGTTATTCAAAACCAAACACAATATGAATCGTCCAATACAATCAACACAAAGAATTGAATTAATAAAGAATTATACTTACCTTCATCATGTCAATGTGATTTATCTCCATTGTTCTCCTTTGCTTTTCTTTGCTCTCATATTCGGTATGCACTTCTTTGCTTCAAGCTCAAGTGTGTGAAAGAGATCAATGTATGTAAAAAGACAAAGTTCATGGTTAGCCATCAACGAGATGTGAAGGCCAATGATTTTTTAGTGGCTAATATTCGCCAATTGGCTAATAGTTGAAATTTGGGAATCCAAATTTGGCTAATAGTTCAAGTTGTAATGCAACTTGAATCACCACAATTTTACAAAATTTTATTTTTGTCTTATGTAAATTGCCAAAGAATTTATTTTATTAAACTTTTTAACTCACAAATTTGCTATAGTATTTTTGTATTAGATATTGAATGAACAAAAAAATATAGTGATGCCAAATACATGATTATCACATACTTCTACCCCATTACAAAAAATACATAAGCTTCAAGCCCCCCCATTACAAAGCTTGACTACTACACTACAGCACAATATAGGACTGTTATGACCACTACATTGCATTAGATGTCACATGTACAACTTCTATATTTACATCTCAAGATTTACAAATCATTACATCATTGCCATCAAAAATTTGTATTTGCATAAAATCAAAACTTGAGCTTGTAGCTGCCAAAGGGGTGCCATGTTGTATGATTCTCGAAGCCAATACTTGGAGAAGATTTCTTTATGGTGCCTAACCCTATTTTTTCAAAAATAGATCCATAATCACTATTCATTACAAAATTGCACCCACCCTATGATTTGCTTCTTTCAACCTCAGTAAGGAGCCTGTTACCTTAATCTCTTCCCTAGAAAAATCCTCAATGCTGAGTAGTGGTGGAACATCCTCCTCCTGGCTACTTTTGTTGATCTTTTTGTTAAATTTATTTTGAAATACTTCTAGAGCCCTGAGGAAAATCTCTATTGTATGTTGCCAATTGTGTCCAAAGTTAACCTCTTGTAGGCTGACCGAGATTATGCCATTCTCCAACAATTTTAGAAATTTGAAATTGGAGAATTTTATTGACATTGAGACCTACACAATAGTGTTATATAGTGCGAGCCTTTTAGAAGACTCAGTAAGTGCACACTTAACCTCCTTAATTTTTTCATCATTTCTCACTTTCCAAATACCCCAAATAATTTTAGTAGAAACACAATTCCAAAACAATGTTAGCTCTTTCCCAATTTTATTATTTATTAGTGAAAAAATCCTGTCAGGTCTGGGTTTGGAGTTAGCACAATACATTAAAAAAATGTGATATTATCTCCGATACCCTACATAGGCTACAAAATTCCATGTCCTCAAAAATGATTTTACTAGGGATCCCTCATCAAAGATATTAGAGAAGACCTATATGCCTTTGTTAGCCCAAGCCTTGGCTAAGCATCCCTATAAAAGAGCCAATGGCTTGCCATTGTGAATAAGATTCCACCAAATTAATCTGTGATCAACCAAGGTATTATTTATGAAGAAATGAGTGTTTTCGATATGTTCTTTAGAGTGCTACCATGCTTTCCAAATACTTTTAAACACCATAGATCCTAATTCAGGGCTTATAGGGCGGTTGTTGTAGATAAGGTCACTCAAGGTCACTCGAGGGGTGCCCCTTCCAGGACTTTGCATGCTTGGGGGTTTCCCTTTGTATCTTATTCCTGACCAAGACCTTACAAGGCTCATCCCCATCTAAAGATTTGAATATCCACTTAACTGCCAATGCTATTCCCTAGATTTTTAGGTCCTTTATACCTACCTCACCTTCTGCCTTACTCAAACAACACCACTCCCACTTCACAACATGCTTCTTTTTCTTACACTTCCCATCTAACCACAAAAAGCTCCTTATCTGTTTCTGAATTTCATCAACCTAGTAGCTACTGAATAGCCACACTGAAGAAAAGTATAAACTGTAAGATGCAATAATTTTTTGGAAAATCTAAATTCTCCCTGATAGAGATAGGAACTACCTATTCCATTTTCCAATTTACTTATCAATTTTCCCTTGGATCCATAACCACATCTCTTTTAAATTTTGGCAGACTGCAAAGGGTATTCCCAAATATCTAACTTGCTTTTGGGGGCCTCCCCACTGAAACCCAAAATTGGATAGCCACTCTAGAGGCCTTTCTTGCTTGGAGAAGTCCACCCCCTCAACTTGTACTTGTTCTATGTGCTCTTTGATTCCCTTCTCTTTCAGATATCTAAAGAAGAATTTGGACCCTTTGTCCCCATTCTCAAACCAATTGAGTTTGGATCTTACCTTGAGCCCCTATATTCAAAATTTTTGTAGCTTCCTTAAAGCATCTTTGGAAAATTTGAGCCTATTTCGAAGGTCTTCATCCTTGGGGTCTTTTTGAAGGAAAGCTTAAGCTTGTAGTAGATCCTCTTGGAGGATTCCTTCCTCCCTCCAATCTAGAGCCTTCTTTTTTCCTACTACTTGAAATAGATTTTTCCACCCTTTTGAGTTCAACTCCCATCTTTCAATGACACTCAAGCCCCTATACATTCCTTCATTTATTTTCCTAAGTGTCATCACAATGTCTCTACAATCATCATCATGAAGTAATTTGGTGTTGAGGAGGAATCCCCCCTTTTTTCCTTTCACCCCATTCCCTTTTTTAATGATTACTCTTACTTTTATGGGATGATGGTCAAAAAGAGTATACGGGTGCACTTCAACTTTACATCCATCTCTTAGAAAATCTTGAGTAAAATGATCTTCATTTAAGGAGAACCTGTCAAGGCGACAATAGATTCTTTTATTACCTTTTTGAGCATTGCACTAAGGAAACCATAGGCTAGGAAAGTCCTTTTTCTGTCCTTCTATGGGGTCCACCAACTTTAGTTTGGATTTCATTTTTGACCAAAAAAAAAATTCATTGCCCTTCCAATCCATATCCACTCCCACGTGTTTGTCTTCTTTATTTTCAACCATGTTGAAATCCCCTCCTAGAATCTAAGGTATGTTTTCCAAGTTGCACAACCATTTCCATAACTTGATTATTTCACCATATTTGTTTGGTGCATAGATAGAGCAAATCCCAAAATAAGAGTCATCCTTT